>JAFFST010049237.1:116174-138369 GCA_022414735.1 Noturus placidus | reverse complement strand
TTGCATTTTGTGTTTACTTGTGTTGTCCTTGATTATTGTTTAAATTGGTTTGATGTTCCGAAACACTTAAATGTGACAAACATGCAAAGGAACAGGAAATGAGGAAGGAGGCAAACACTTTTTCCACACCACTGTAAATGTACTGAGTGAGAGAAAGAGGGGAGACCGAGACTGTTTTTGGCATTTTAAGATGCCTTTAATGCATCAGTTTTGGTATATTTACTTATTTAAATTTTTATTTTATTTATTTATTTTTAATTTAGATTTTTTTTTAAAGAACCCGTCAGACCCCCCACCCACACCCTCTACCCAGGAACCCCAACCCCTTCAGTTCTACTGTAAGTCCATTATAGTCATATAATGTGTAAAAGTCCACAGTGCTGTTTATAGTAAGGCTTTTCTTGTGGCTGATGTCCATTTCACCAGCTGAAGCCTTTCTCTGGGAACAGTATGTTCAGATTTTCACATTTTGTTGCTTTTTGTGCCGATTGGATGATTTTTATTTTTTGTCCTTGAAGTAGTCAGTCAGTGAGATGTTACATTTTCCTTTTGTCAGTTCTAAAAACTAATATAGCTGTTCTGTGGTGTACAGTTCTTCAGGCTGTTCTGAAAGGTTTAATCTAGGTTGATTTCTTCCTCCTCCGTGTCTGTGATGGGTTCCTCTCCTGTAGCTCCTGCTCTGCATTCTGGCCTCAAGTCCTCCTACATCACAACACTGTACTGTGGCTGTTGGGATGATTCCTTCACCTTATCCATCTTCTCTCTCGTGGTTTCCAGCTCAGAGTTATTGTTCTCGATGTTCTTATCTTTGGAGTTCTTCTGCTGTTGTGTGGAGTCACTGGCTCTGACGCCGATAGCGATATAGGGTTCTCTATTATTGTTCTCTGCGGTGTTGGTTTTAGTGCTAGTATCTGCACGGGTGTCAGAGCTAACGCTGCATGCTGTGTCTGATTCAGTGTTGTTTTGTTCTTTACTGACCTCTTCCAGCTGTGACCTCGGTGTGTCGTTCCCCTCATCTGCCCCAGGCTCCTGTTCTCTGGCGTTCCCCCGCTGGTTGTCTCCGCGCTGCTGCTGCTGCTGCTGTACCCCGGCCATGTTGCCCCTGGAGCTTCCCGGCTGCTCAGCTTTGCCTGAGCAGCTCAGCCATTTATGCTCGATTTCCCCACACCAAAAATATTTCAGGAGTTCTGTGGTGGCCAAAACGGTGTAGCTGTTTCGCCGCCCTTACACTTGAAATTTATATCCAGAGTTCTTACAGCCGAGCAGAATATCCGTCATGGTGCTGTCAAACTTTCCGAAGCAGTCAGCTTGTCTTTTATAAAATGGGGCATTTTGGAAATGACTACACGAGTCGCATGGACAGATAGAGGGGTAACGGTTAGCATGACATCTTTTAGCCATATTCCATTTTCAATTAGCGTATTCACAAATCTTTCCTTTTTTAGGAAGACCACCACTGCTTTGTTCATTCAGGGAGGCAGAGTAGATGTTTTCACACCCGACCTGCTCTCACCGCTAGCAGAACCTCTTCCACCTGTTCTCCATTCTCCAGCACACACCTGATGCCATGGCGGAGAGAAAGCGTCTCCCCTTCGGCCTCAAAAACCATGGCCCACTCTCAACTTTTACCAGTCACTGATAGTCACATAACTTACATGTTCAATAATATAAAAAAAGACAAACTTGTGGAAAACTTTGGCAAGACACCAAACTTCTCTCATGGGCACTACACACCACGCTCACTCCTCCACCGCACATGCGCAGAGAGAGGGAGATCCCGAGAGAGAGGGAGATCCCGAGAGAGAGGGAGAGACTGAGAGGGAGGGAGAGAGAGAGAGTGTACCCGTGCTCTGGAATGAAGGTTGCTTGCTCTGACTTGCCCTTGTGGAGTGTGCACTCTAATGTACTGAAGGCCCCCACACACACACCGAGGTTGGTTGGAGCAATGCAGTGAGGGTAAGCTCTCTCTCTCTCTTTGTGTGTTTTCTCATAGTTAACATTTACGTGACATGTAAGGTCTGAAGTGGACATTTAACACTGAGGTATGATCATTTTTGTGTGTTTTTTTTTTTTGTTCTGTAGAATGATTAGGGTTCTGTGTAGTGTAGAGCCTCAGTGTGATCAGGGGGAACGTGTGACAGATTTGATGTAGGAGATATTAATGATTATGATGTTAGCATTAGTGTAAAGTTTATCGGGTTATAGAGCTGTACAGTTCATATCAAATTTTAACCCTACAAGACTTGAGCCTGAGCTTCAACATGGCCGGCTGGGAGTGTCATTAGGGGCAGGGATGAGCAGAGACTCCTCCCAGTTAGATATAATACTGAGGACATCAGATTTTCCTGTTTGTATTAATTCAGGTGATGTGTATTGACTAAAGGTGTGTTTTTTGGGGGGGGCGAAGTCTTATGGACATTTAAAGTAAGTTCATATTGTTTTACTTCTGTCTCAGGTCGCTAAAGTGTGTTAGATCGAGTCGACTTCACAGATGCATTTCTGCAGTGTGTGTGTGTGTGTGAAATCAGAAACAGGAAGCTGTTTGTGGTTGTGGTGTGTTTGATTTGTTGGATTGTGCTTCATGAAGTGAGAGGATTTGACCATATATGGGCGTGTTGATGGAGAATGAGCATGTGATAGATGAGGGCGACACACCCATCTGTTATTCTGTCCATCATCTCACTCCATTAGCCACATGTTTAAACATGCTGACGTGTCTCTCTCTCACACACACGCACGCACACACACACACCACTATGTACAACATCACCATCCAGTAATAACTGCATAATTAGGGGTCCAAGCACTAAGGGGTTCTTTGGGTGATTAATGATATTGTAACTGTAGATTGATGGTAAACTCTCTGCTACCCCCTGCAGGTTGCCCTGTGAAGCCCTGTGACTGTGAGTGAGGGAGAGTGTGTGTGTGTGTGTGGGTGGGTGATGTGTGATAACGGAGAGTTGGAGGATAAACCCCCCGCCCCCCCGGTCAGGATGAGCAGCAGTAGTAAAGATGGCGTCCCAAAACCGCTGCCCTCTGTCCCTGAGGAGAAAAAAACACGCAAAGGCATCTACTCTATCTTCTCCGCCGAGAAAGGTCAGAGAGAGACAGCGTAACCCAGCATGCACTGGGGCTGAGACCTAATTTACATTTTAAGGCTCTGTTCCAAAAGTTCAAGTGTCATTAGTTTACACTGTGATGAGCATTTTAAAGTTTTATCCTAAATCATGTTTCTCACTGACTTTTACTCTGACCCCCCCCCCCTTTCTCTCTCTTCATCCTGACAGTAGGGAAGCGTAAGGATAAGGATAAGGAGAGGCCAGAGATTTCACATCCCTCAGATTTTGAGCACACTATTCACGTAGGGTTTGATGCCGTGACGGGCGAGTTCACTGTGAGTTTCTCTCTCTCGCACACACATGCACATATGCACCTTTGAGACATGATGTGTTCACGCTGCAGGTGAAAGTGGTATAAATATGATTTTATGGCAGTGTGAACAGAGAACATCACTTTGAATCTGACCTTTTCAATTCCAGTTTAATTTCTCATTCTCTCTTGGGTCTGTCTGTTTGTCTGTCTGTGGGTGGTTAGGGAATGCCGGAGCAGTGGGCGCGGCTCCTCCAGACCTCCAACATCACCAAGTCGGAGCAGAAGAAGAACCCACAGGCCGTCCTCGATGTGCTGAAGTTCTACGACTCAACCGGAAACGGGAAGCAGAAATACCTTAGCTTCACAGGTCAGCTGTCTCACTGACGCATTGTCTTACTGTCACTGCCTTACTCAGCTTCACAGGTCAGCTGTCTCACTCTCACTTTCTTACTCCACTTCACAGGTCAGTTGTCTCACTCTCTCACTGTCTCACTCTCACTGTCTCACTCAGCTTTACAGGTCATCTGTCTCACTTTCTCACTGTCTCACTCAGCTTCACAGGTCAGCTGTCTCACTCTCACTGTCTCACTTAGCTTCACATGTCAGCTGTCTCACTCTCACTGTCTCACTCAGTTTCACAGGCCAGCTGTCTCTCTCCCTGTCTGTCTCTCAGATAAGGATGCTCCCCCGGTGAAGAAGGGCTCAGAACCGGTACCTGGTGGTGTTAAAGATGATGATGATGATGATGATGATGATGAAGCTCCGCCCCCTGTAGTGGCTCCTCGACCTGAACACACTATATCAGTAAGTGTCACATGTTCATCTGTGTGTTTCTCACACACTCCACACACGATGCTCACACTGCTGAGGTAGGCTTCTCAATACAACGTCAGCCATTTTGGCTCTGTTCTAAATGCTGCCAAATTTTTCCTTAGCTAGTATTCTTATTAGAACATCAGTCATTTTGGTTCTATCATAAACACCAGAAATAAGGGTTGGTGATGTTCCTTTTTAGAAACATAAGCTCTGATTCTGATTGGAGAATGTTATGGCTCCGTCCCAGAAACATTTGATTTGTGTTTTTACGAGAACGCCAGCCATTTTGTCTCCATTTCAAATATTATTAACTAGCTAGTGTTTGTATTAGAATTTTAGAACTTTTTATTTATTTGTTTTAAATGTTGTGACAACTTTATAAATAATGATTTATAAACATCATTATTGTACACTTTATTTGAAATGAATTTCCTGAAAGTCAGGTGTGTGTGTGTGGTGGTAACCGTGCAGGTTCTCACTCGTCCGTCGATGATCGACCCCCTGCCTCCTCCAGACGCCTCCAAAGCTGCAGATAAACAGAAGAAAGGAAAAGGAAAGATGACTGATGAGGAGATTATGGAGAAACTGAGTACGACAGTGTGATGAGGATTTGTGACGTGTGTGTGTGTGAGAGTGTGATAATGATGTAAGTTGGTGTCGCCTCCACCCTGATCTCACACTCCTCCGTATGCTTTCAGGGACGATAGTGAGCATCGGAGACCCGAAGAAGAAATACACACGATACGAGAAAATCGGACAGGGGTAAGTGTTAGTGTAACGTTTTTAACGTTAGTGTAATTCTTGGTTCTGTTTATTTTACTGTCCTGCCTCTAAACCCACATTCCAGTGCCCCCTGCTGGTGTCATCTACTTTAGCTGCAGTTTCAGCAGATGCACTGTTTAATGTGTGTGTGTGTGTGTGTGTGTGTGTGTGTGTGTCCTCAGTGCATCCGGTACTGTGTTTACTGCCATCGATGTTGCTACAGGACAGGAGGTGAGTTAGCATTTAGCGAAACATGCTAAATAATCCACCTGTACATTATTTGACAGGTATATTATATTTCAGCTGTTCTAATTTCAGCTGTGTGTGTACACAGGTGGCTATAAAGCAGATTAACTTGCAGAAGCAGCCGAAAAAGGAGCTGATCATTAATGAGATCCTGGTGATGAAAGAGATGAGGAACCCCAACATCGTCAACTTCTTAGACAGGTGAGTTTATTAATGTGTACTATATCTTTACTACACATGTACTGCATCTGTAAAAAAATCGCTTATTTACACACAGCTGCTGTTCTTCAATGTTCACTTAATACACAGAGCTGTACATAAGTACAGAGATATGAGTGTTTTTATTTTGGTCTCTGTGTGTGTGTAGTTTCCTGGTGGGGGAGGAGCTGTTTGTGGTGATGGAGTATTTAGCCGGTGGTTCTCTGACTGATGTCGTTACGGAGACGTGTATGGATGAAGCTCAGATCGCTGCTGTGTGCCGAGAGGTACTGACTACTCTCTCTCATACACACACACACACACACACACACACACCTGTAATTAACAAGTATTGAATGAGTAATAAAGGGTAATTAAGGCTGCGATTTGTGTGTATAGTGTCTGCAGGCGCTGGAGTTCCTGCATGCTAATCAGGTGATTCACCGAGACATCAAGAGCGACAACGTGCTGCTGGGCATGGATGGCTCTGTTAAACTCAGTGAGTACACTTTACACCCTGTATCCCAAATCCTGTAGTCTACACCCTGTACATTACACCCTATTCCCTGTACACTACACCCTAAACCCTGTACCCTACATCCTACCCACAATGCCCATAAAAGGTGGCAGGTGCCATTAGCAGTGTTAATCCGTTCACACTAAACCACTGACCTGTAGATACACACAAACCTGTGATGTCATAAGAAGAGTGTGCTGTTTGTCTAACTGTGCGTGCTCGTGTGTGTGTGTGTGTGTGTGTGTGTGTGTGTGTGTGTGTGTGTGTGCGCGTGTGTGTGCGCGTGTGTGTGTGTGTGCGTGTGTGTGTGCGTGTGTGTGTGCGCGTGTGTGTGCGCGTGTGTGTGCGTGTGCGTGTGTGTGTGCGCGCGTGTGTGTGTGCGTGTGTGCACGCGTGTGTGTAGCGGATTTTGGTTTCTGCGCTCAGATAACCCCGGAGCAGAGTAAGCGCAGTACGATGGTGGGAACGCCGTACTGGATGGCCCCCGAGGTGGTGACCCGCAAAGCATACGGACCAAAAGTTGACATCTGGTCACTGGGCATCATGGCTATAGAGATGGTGGAGGGAGAACCACCGTACCTCAATGAGAACCCACTGAGGGTACACACACACACACACACACAGCATTATATTATATGATTACAGGTGCTGTTTAATTGTGAGATAATTGAGAAGACTCTTTGAGTCATATGATCAATTTTCTGGTTGTCTGATCCAGTTCCACTGAAGCTCCGCCCTTTTAGTCAGAGAGCGGTTCTATAAAGATAATCAGGTTGCTAAGGCCAGCTGGTGTTCCTCCCCCAGGCCCTGTACCTCATTGCCACTAACGGAACTCCGGAGCTGCAGAACCCTGAGAAACTGTCTCCAATCTTCAGAGATTTCCTCAACCGCTGTCTGGAGATGGACGTGGAGAAGAGAGGGAGCGGCAAAGAGCTGCTACAGGTCACTACACACACACAGACGCACTGTACACACACTGCAGGAAGCGATATTTAATATTTGGGAAATGCTTTGATGTTAATGAGCCTCTGTCTGGTGGTATTTTCCTCAGCACTCGTTCCTGAAGTTAGCAAAGCCTCTATCCAGTCTCACCCCCCTCATCCTCGCCGCCAAGGAGGCCATGAAGAGCAGCCGCTAACCCTGGACATGCCCTCCCCCCCCTACTCTGTGTGTATGTGTGTGTGTGTGTGTGTGTGTGTGTGTGTGTGTTATTGTATTATACGCAATCAACCAAACCGCTGCATGGTCAGATGGGGGCGTGTTTGTTGCCATGGAAACGCAAACATTTGATTATTTTATTATTATGAAAGCTATTAGACAGACTCAGGAGGGGTGTGTGTATGTGGAGCCACAGGGACGCTCACCATGGCAAGCACACAAGGCCCATTGCTGGCCCAACCCACTTTGTATAACATGCATAAAAGTAAAGAGCTTTGGAAACCTTTTTTTTCCCTGTTTTGCCTGTCCTGTCCATTTTACATCTCCCCGCCTCCTGTCAGTGTAAACTGGACGAGACCTGCACGTGTAAACTTTACTAGAAATCAAAGTTTATGAATTAAAATGTTACGTTTACAAACACAGTGGAGTAAAGCCTGTTAGTGTGAGCGGTTCTTTAAGGTGTGTGTGTGTGTGTGTGTGTGTGTGTGTGTGTGTGTGTGTGTGTGTGAGATTCCCATTCCCAATAAAAACAAAAGATGATTGTTCTTTCAGTGTTCGGGAAACACCTCCAACACGGTGATTAAAAGAAAACAAAGTCACAAACTAAAATTTATTAAAAAATTTTTTTCCATAATCACCACTGTTGCCATGGTTACATCAGACATCACCTGAGCATCGGTGTCATCCTTAATAATTCTTAGATTTTTTTATCTTTCTTTTTTTCCTATTTCTATGGAAGCGCTTTATTATTATTATTATTATTATTATTATTATTATTATTATTATTATCACCACGGAGAACATTCTGGAGCATCACGGTGTCTTCTCTGGGCTTCTGTAGCACATTTGGGGAATGGAGGAGGTTGTGGATGTTTTTTTCATTATTTGCTTTTCGTTTCTCTCCCTGAAATGTCTGTGTGACCGAGTGTTAGGAATCTAATCTAAACTAATAAATGGTTTTGTATATGATGTTTTTCCATCACTGCAAAAGGAACCAGGAGGTTTTTCTCTTTTTTTATATTTATGTACATGTATAACTATATTTTATACTTTTCAACTAACAATCTGATAACTTCAAATTAAACCTCTTTAATTGTTGCCTTAAAAATTTATATTTTTTTGTGAAATCTCCACTGAATTCCACTCATTGTCAGTCTCTCTCGCTCTCTGTCTCTCTCTCAGCGCCGTGCTGCCTTTTATACAGAAACATGATCAAACGCACTCCTCTGTTTATAAATTATTATTAAAAAAGACATGAGTCAGGATGATGTGTGTGTGCCATGTTTGCCATGTGTGTGTCTTCTTGGTCAGGGGGTGTGTGTGTTACAGTAAGAGGAAAGCTACTGTTGTAGAGTAACATCAGCATTAATCTCGTCTTTGTTGCTATGAGGTGAATCACTCGAACACACACACACACACCACCTATGTGAAAACAAAAGTGTAAACGAAGGTGTGTGTTACAATCACGGAGACATTATGCTAAGCTCCGCCCTCTGACTGTTACAAGACACTGACAGTGGAGACTCCTTCCATAAATGTTACATAAATTCTAGAAAACATCAGTGTTTTCAGTGATTACACACACCACATCAGTGATTACAACAATCAGTTGATCATCAGTCCGCTCTAAACTCCCCAGTGAGCGAGCCGTTACTATAGAAACCAAAACGTATCGGGATGAGCGCGTTCACTATATATAAACCCGCGCTACTGTCAGATCTGCTGTTATAGAAAACTAATCAGCACCTTCTGACCAATCAGAGCGCAGAGCTCAGCAACATGCAACAAGCGCGTTTATCATTCTTATCACGTAAACATTAAAGATTACAGATATCGGTGATAAAATGTCAGATTCTTTAAATGATGTATTTATTGTCATGTGTATGTTCATTTAATGATGTTACATTTCTGTCTTAAACCTCTTCAAATATGCTAATTATTTAGAGGATAATGACTCGGCAACCTACAGAACCAGCATCTCGAGCTAGCTAGACAGCTAACTCGGATAATGTTAGTGATTAACAGGTGGTGGTTGTCATGGAAACACTGCAATGTTTTCAGGTGGATGAGGATACTGAAATCCCTCTGTCTAACGCGAACTAGTTTCAAGTAAAAAGGGATGGCAGGAGCACATTGGGGTGTTTCCAAATTTGCATTTTCATGCAGATTTCTAGCTCTGGGTGTTTAGAATGAGGCTGAAGGTGTAGAGATGTAACTAGGGTTTTTTGGTTGTTGTTTCTTGTGTATTAAAAGATGTAATTCTACAGTACGCACATCAAACTTGACACCTTCAGGTGGATTTTAAAACTACAGTCATGATGCTAACATCACATGATAATTTGCAAAACTTGCTTTTCAGCAGTGGGAAACCATGTTTCAGAAGACAACCGTTATTTGTACAGACATGTTGCATAAACAGACTGTTTTAGGGGAACTTCCCAAAAGACGGCTGTGAATAAAGAAGAGCACGTGTGTGTGTGTGTGTGTGGTTTGTGTCAGATTTGAGAAGTTTCAAAACTTCCTGTTTTTGCACCTGATCTCTAAAGTGAGAACAGGAAGCAGAGCAGGAGCTGAAAACATCAGCGCTCGTAGCACGCTGTAACGCTCGGTGCACTCAGTCAGAGCCGTGGTGCACAGAGTGAAGGAACCATGAGTGACTCTGTGGAGAAAAGCTCAGACTCTCCTACACAGACGGAAAGTTCTGGAGCTGGTGGACTGACGAACACATCTCTTCAGGAGAGGCTGGATGGCGAGAGTGTGATCTTTAACGACTCGAGTCTCTCGGCACAGATCCACGCTGAGCTCCAGGGTCTGCGTCTGGACCACTGCCTCACCGACGTGGTCCTCAGAGTTCAGGAGGAGAAGTTCTCCTGCCACAGAGCTGTCCTTGCCGCCGCCAGCTTGTACTTCAGGTGAGTCAGTGCCTCATTCAGAGGATCAGCATGGCCGGTCCAGAGAGACAAAACGGTTCTAATTAGATAAACATGATGTTTCATGATGAAATCTATGAGGACATTTAGTGTAGAACTGTGTCTACATAACTACACACCTTTCACTTTGTAGGGAAAAAATTTGAAAACTACTTTTTCTTTTATGGTTATGGTTGTTTTCTGATTTTCAGAGCGATGTTCTGTACGGACCTGCGAGAGAAACATGAACAGTGTGTGAACATTCAGGGAATCGATGCAGAGGACATGAAGATACTGCTGGACTACACATACACTAGCAAAGTGCACATCACTAAAGACAACGTCCAGAAAACTCTAGAGGCAGCCAGTCTCTTCCAGGTGTGTGGTTATTATAGTGTGTGTGATTATTATAGTGTGATTATTAATACTGTACATTTACATTTATTCATTTAGCAGATGCTTTTATCAAAAGCGACTTACAAATGAGACACACTCACACACCAATGGTAGCAGAGTGTCCATGCAAGGTGCTAGCTTGCCATCGGGGGCAACTTAGGGTTCAGTGTCTTGCCCAAGGACACTTTTGCATGGGATCACCCGGGCCGGGATTCGAACCACCAACCCCACGATTAGTGGATTAGTGGACAACCCGCTCTACCGACTGAGCCATTATTATAGATTATTATAGTGTATGATTATTAGTGTGTGATTATTATACTGTGTGATTATTAGTGTGTGAGATTATTATAGTGTGTGTGATTATTATAGTGTGATTATTTGTGTGTGTGTGTGATTATTATAGTGTGATTGTTATAGTGTGTGTGATTATTATAGTGTGGATAATTATAGTGTGATTATTATAGTGTGTGTGATTATTATAGTGTGATTTGATTATTATAGTGTGATTATTATAGTGTGATTGTTAGTGTGTGTGATTATTATAGTGTGATTATAGTGTGTCTATTATAGTGTGTGTGATTATTATAGTGTGATTATTATAGTGTGATTATTATAGTGTGTTTGATTGTTATAGTGTGATTATTAGTGTGTGTGATTATTATAGTGTGATTATTAGTGTGTGTGATTATTATAGTGTGAGTATTAGTGTGTGTGATTATTATAGTGTGATTTTTACAGTGTGTGATTATTATAGTGTGAGTATTAGTGTGTGTGATTATTATAGTGTGAGTATTAGTGTGTGTGATTATTATAGTGTGAGTATTAGTGTGTGTGATTATTATAGTGTGTGATTGTTAGTGTGTGATTGTTAGTGTGAGTATTAGTGTGTGTGATTGTTATAGTGTGAGTATTAGTGTGTGATTGTTATAGTGTGAGTATTAGTGTGTGTGATTATTATAGTGTGAGTATTAGTGTGTGTGATTATTATAGTGTGAGTATTAGTGTGTGTGATTATTATAGTGTGATAATTATAGTGTGATTATTATAGTGTGATTATAGTGTGTCTATTATAGTGTGTGTGATAATTATAGTGTGATTATTATAGTGTGTGTGATTATTATAGTGTGATTATAGTGTGTCTATTATAGTGTGTGTGATTGTTATAGTGTGAGTATTAGTGTGTGTGATTATTATAGTGTGAGTATTAGTGTGTGTGATTATTATAGTGTGAGTATTAGTGTGTGTGATTATTATAGTGTGATTATTATAGTGTGTGTTTGTGTATTATAGTGTGATTATTATAGTGTGTGATTTTTACAGTGTGTGATTGTTAGTATGAGTATTAGTGTGTGTAATTATTATAATGTATTAGTGTGTGATTATTATAGTGAGTATTAGTGTGTGTAATTATTATAATGTGAGTATTAGTGTGTGATTATTATAATGTGAGTATTTGTGTGTGATTATTATAGTGTGAGTATTAGTGTGTGTGTGATTATTATAGTGTGAGTATTATAGTGTGAGTATTAGTGTGTGTGATTATTATAGTGTGATTATTATAGTGTGTGTTTGTGTATTATAGTGTGATTATTATAGTGTGTGATTTTTACAGTGTGTGATTGTTAGTATGAGTATTAGTGTGTGTAATTATTATAATGTATTAGTGTGTGATTATTATAGTGAGTATTAGTGTGTGTAATTATTATAATGTGAGTATTAGTGTGTGATTATTATAATGTGAGTATTTGTGTGTGATTATTATAGTGTGAGTATTAGTGTGTGTGTGATTATTATAGTGTGAGTATTATAGTGTGATTATTATAGTGTGTGTGATTATTATAGTGTGTGTGTGATTTTTACAGTGTGTGATGTTAGTGTGAGTATTGTGTGATTATTATAATGTGAGTATTAGTGTGTGTGGGTATTATAGTGTGATTATTATAGTGTGTGATTGTTAGTGAGTATTAGTGTCTGATTATTATAGTGTGATTATTAGTGTGAGTATTATAGTGTGTGTGAGTATTACAGTGTAATTATAGTGAGTATTACAGTGCAATTACTAGTGTGAGTATTATAGTGTGTGTGATTATTATAGTGTATTATAGTGTGAGTATTAGTGTGTTATTATTGTGTGTGTGAGCATTAGTGTGTGTGATTATTAGTGTTTGGTTATTATAGTGTGTGTGATTATTGTGTGTGTGAGAGTGTGATTATTATAGTGTGCGTGAGTATTAGTGTGTGTGATTAGAGTAAGTGATTATTATAGTGTGAGTATTCTTGTGTGTGATGTATTATAGTGTGATTGTTAGTGTGTGTGTGAGTATTAGAGTGTGTGATTAGTGTGAGTGATTATTATAGTGTGTGATTAATATAGTGTCTTAATTTTATTCTTTCTATTTCTTTCCTGGATTAATTTCTTTCTCCTCTGTTCAGTATTTTTTAATATTCAGTATATTATGTTGCTTAATATGTTTTTCCTTTTCTTCTCTACTGATTATAAATATTAAATAAAACCCATTCTCATTGCTCGGGTGCAGTTCCCGCGGGTGATGCAGGCATGTGCTCGTTTCCTGGCTGAGTCACTTTACCCAGAGAACTGTATTGGGGTTCTGCGTCTGGCTGACACACACTCTCTGGTGGAGCTGAAGGCTCGTGTGCATGAGTACATCGTGCAGAACTTTGGGAGTGTGGTGGAGCATGAGGAGGTGCTGGAGCTGCCGCTGAACGTGCTGGTGGAGCTGCTGCAGAGAGACGAGCTGGCTGTGAGCGATGAGGAGTGTGTGTACGAGGCGGCCATGCGCTGGGTAAAGGCACGTCACATGGAGCGCCTGCCCTCACTGGAACGGGTTCTCGCTCACGTGAGACTCCCACTGCTAGAACCCTGCTACTTCCTGGAGAAGGTAGAGAGTGATGCCATGATCCGCTCCTGCACTGAGGTTTTCCCGCTTCTACAGGAGGCTCGTGCTTATCACCTGTCCGGGAGCGAGGTGTTGTTTACACACATACACACACACACTGTATACACGTACACACCTTACACCGGCTGTGTCCCAAACAGTAGTGTCTGATAGAAGTGTCATTACAGCATGTGGGCTGCAACTGTGTGTGTGTGTGCGCACATACAGGTGATTTCGGAGCGCACTAAGCCCCGCCTCCATCAATACCAGTCGGAGGTGTTTGTGATCATCGGCGGCTGCACTAAAGATGAGAAGTTTGTTTCGGAGGTGACGTGCCTGGACCCCCTGCGCCGCAGTCGCCTGGAGGTGGCCAAACTGCCCGGCACTGACACAGAGTCCGAGTGCGACACAAGGAAGTGGGTGGAGTTCGCCTGCGTCACCTTCCGAAATGAAGTGTACCTCTCAGGTGAGAAGAGAAAGAAATTTGTTTATAAATGTAACGCAGCCGGAAGTCACTGCATGTGCATTGTTCCCCTGTGTGTCAGGTGGTAAAGAGACGCAGCACGACGTGTGGAAATATAACGCTTCGCTCAACAAGTGGATCCAGGTGGAGTACCTAAGCACAGGGCGCTGGAGACACAAGATGGCTGTGTTGGGGGGGAAGGTTTACGTGATGGGGGGATTCGATGGTGGTCAGAGACTCAGCAGTGTGGAGGCCTACGACCCCTTTCACAACAGCTGGACAGAGGTGATTCAGAACTTTTTACGACGTAACGATTTAGAACGTCTCACTGTTACACAACTCCATGCGGTTACGCTCAGTGTCCATTACCGAGACAAAGTTAAGGTCAGCTAGAGGTCAGTGTGTGTGTGTGAATAAAAGGGTTTATTAATAAATATTTGCTCTGTGTGATTCTCACGCCGATATTTTGGATCTTCTCCCCCTCAGGCTGCTCCTCTGCTAATTGCCGTCAGCTCCTTTTCTGCCGCTAGTTATGGAACCTGCGTGTACGTCATCGGCGGTGGCCCGAATGGGAAATTGGCCACCAAAAACCTGCAGTGCTACCACGCGGCGGCCAATAAGTGGACATTAAAAAGCCCCATGCCCATCGAAGCCAAGTGCACCAACGCTGTAACCTTCAGAGACTCCATCTACGTCGTGGGTAACGCAACCTTCTCTCACTCACTCTCCCCCTCCCTTACCTACCTCTCTCTGCCTCCCTTACCCACCTGTCTCTCTCTCTCTATTCCATACTGAACTATCTGTACCTGTGTCTCTCCCCCATGCATATCAGTCTACTTGTATTTCTCTCTATCCCTATTACTTGGGCTCTCTGACTACACACCCGTATCTCTCTCTATGAAGGCGGGGCGATGAAAGCGTTGTTCAGCTACAGTCCGGGTGTGGACGTGTGGACGTTGGTCACACAGCTGGGCAGTGAGCGGGCAAGTTGTGGGCTCTCTGCGTGCTGTAATAAACTCTTCATCACCGGAGGGAGGGACGACAAGAACGGCGTCATCGCTACGGTTCTGTGTTGGGACCCAGACAAGAACACACTGACAGAGGAGTGCGTGCTGCCCCGTGGCGTCTCCCACCACGGCAGTGTGACACTCAGGAAGTCCTACACACACATCCGCAGGATCGCACCAATACCCACCGAGTGACATCATTATCACTGCCACGTTTACACAGGAGAACCGACGAAGAACCCAAAACATGGCACAGCTCTGACTCTGTGAGAAACATTTTATTAAAAGACTATAAAGATACAAACTTGATGAAACAGTGAGGAAGTGTGTAGGGCAGAGTACAGAAATCCAGCTGTGCTCCATCATCACACACAGGTTTTTCCCTGATACAGTTGCGTCCATTATTCAAGTCTGACAGGATGTGTTTCAGATCTTCAATGTGAAGCTCGATAGTGAATAAGCAACACCCCCTGCTTTCCCATAATTCCCGTGCGACAGTAAGTCCTCGCCCTCCTCTGAGTGGAAGTGTAATAGTCCCAAATCTAGAACCGGAGCTCCGCCCACCGGAAACCTCATCTCAAGGCTGAAAGGATTCGGATTGGCTATCTGCAACAACCAATGAAAATACACAAGAGGTGGAGTTACGTATTTGTTACATGAGACCAGCGTAACGTTGTGCCTTTTTTTCACACTTTGTTTTGGTATCTCTAGCTGTCGCTAAAGCACGTAGTTAAATGTTAGCCAGATAAATAGCTAGCTAGCGCAGTAGCTATAGCAGTATGTTTGTTCTGTTCTAAACCCCGCCTCCTCTACATTCTTACTGGTTCACTGACACAACCAAACGGAATCCTCTGAGACGGGAAGTTCACCTGCTGTGGCGAGAACGTGAGGAACGTGTTCTGCTCTCGTCTTTACGCATGTAATCACGTGACCTTCCACGATCATGTGACCGCTCCCGCTCTCTTCTCTCCCAGTGCTCGCTTCTGCGTTTCCCCTCGTCGCGGTGACGGCCCCGTGAGTCGCTGAGGGAGCGGGAGCGTCTCCGCCTGGCTACGTGGCGACTCTGATCTCTCTGACTTCGGTGTTGCTGCGGTGACGGGCTGGGGCTGCTGGGAGAGCTGTAGGTACCTGAGTGACTCTGCCTAAGGAGGAAAAAACATGTCACGCATTAATGACTGACAATAACCACACCCACTCAGGTCTCCATGGTAATGGACTCACCGTGTGTGCGGAGAGGGGGATGGAGAGCGTCCTCTGGAAGAAGCATGGCCATTCTCTACTTCTCCACTCGCCTCCTTCTTTACTCTGAAGGAAAACACACACAAACGCGCGCGTACACACAAACGCGCGCGTACACACAAACGCGCGCGTACACACACACACACACAATTACCTTCTATACAGCAAAACTCTAAATCCTGGCCATACACACACACACACACACACACACACCTGGTGATTGGTCTTTTGGAGTTCAGGTGTCGCTCCTCTCTCTCCTTACCATTTTCTTCAGTCTTCACTTCCTTTGGAGAACCTGAGCACAGGAGAACCTGTTTATTTTACACACACACACACACACACACACACACACACACACACACACACACCCCAGATGTAGCAAACACACACACCAGGTTTAGAAGCAGGAGAGAAGGAGGTGTTGGGTTTGAGAGCCGGAGTGATGCTGTAGTTCACACCCTTCACTTTCAGTTTCTCCTCCTCCAGAAACACCTTCCTCTTCTCCACCGCCTTCTCCAACTGAGCAATGTTCGGCTGTGACACACACACACAAAGGAGAAAGATCATCTTTCAGTGTGCAGAAACACTGCATCAGTAATTTAATAAAGTGTGTTCTGGACTGTAGTGTGTGTGTTTTATCTTCTAGAACAGTGTGGGTACAGTTGCTGAACATCTGGATCCTGTGTGTGTGTTCGTTCACACTAGCGAGAGACAAAGCAGCAAGTGATCATTCATTCTCTCTTTCTCTTCAGGTTAAAAGGTCAAACTCCGCCCCTAACAATCTGCTCTTTATGAAGTAACAGCACGAAAACACTGATGAATTTCACAAAAATATGCTAATGTGCTAAAATGTTCACAGATTCTTACGTGTTCAACACGTTGACCAGTGTTGGAGAGGCCATGTTTGGCCCCACCCCCTGGGTTAAAGTGTGTGAAAGTTTTAACAAATTAGTATCATACCTTCCTCATGGAGTACAGCTTCAGCGTGCTGATGCAGATGTCCCTGATCTCCGACTCTGATGCTCCGAACAGGAGGAACCAGTGCGGCTTGGTGGGGAGAGGAATCTAAGTGCGCACACACACACACACACACACACACACCAGGACTCACTTGATTAGTCTCTTCTCCACTGAACAACGGGGAATGTACCACAGGTAGCGAGGTTTGTAAACAAGAAGTAGTGGTGTGTGCGTGCTCACCTGTAGAGCCCGAGCAGCCAGGTAGATACAGGCACACGCAATGGTCTCCGGTTCAAACCTCACAAACACATCGGTCCTGAGCGCATCGTTCATATAGTTCCTGTAAAACACACTCCTGAACATGCTGTACAGTGGACTTATGGAATATTAAAACCATTCCATGTTAACTGCTGCTGCCTGGAAGCCCTTCTCCCTCCCAAATTACTGCAGCATGGTGATGGTGTTAGGATAAAGTGCAGAGCTATAAAGCATGTATTAACCAGTTGTAACCTGAGTGCGGTGTTAATAAAGCTGTAATTACACATAACTCCACCCACCAGGCTGTCTGCACCAGGATCTGATTCTTCTCACACTCCAGCACCTGCAAGTACATCACTATCATCTACACACACACACACACACACACCAACATGTATTCGAACCTGCAGCAGTACGGAAGGTTCCAGCTGTGTGATCCGGTTGTGCACCGAATGAACCCGGTCTCTGCAATGTGACTTTACCTTGTGCGGGTGTTTGACGTGAACGCAGAAGCCGAGCTCCTTCAGCACACGCCGCTCTGCTTTAATCACCTGGTTTTTGGTGTTGATGTAATTCTGATCCAGGAACAGTGGAATACTTCTGACACACACACACACACACACACACACACACACACACACACACACACACTAACTACCCCCTCAGTGTTCACAGTGACATGACCACTGAGTGGAGCGTTATGATGATGGTACCTCTTTCCTCTTCCCTGCTTCAAGTGATGGAACACGTTGATAACATCACGCACCCTCCTCGGAGACTCCTCAATCTTAGAGGCTAGATTCACACACGCCATGGCCACGATCTGACACACACACGCACGTTTATTCACCTCATTCTCAGTACCACAGTGTGTTAGAGCTATGTCGTCACAGCAGGGTCTTGTTTACCTCAAAATTGTGTTTGATGAACGATTTGGAGTAAAAGAAACGCTGAAAGAGGACCTGTCCCGTCGCCATGGCAACCTGGCAAATGTAGATAAATCTGATGTGAGATGTATTATCTGGTACTGTAAGTGTTTTAAACCTAAATACATTATACACCGAAATAAACAAGACAATAATAATAATAATAATAATAATAATAATAATAATAATAAAGGGAAACCGGACATTAATGCGAGTTTAAAAATAAAAACAAAGCCAGCTCATGTCACCGATGATAGTTAGCGGTTATTTATATAAAGATGTTTTATAAAGTCTTATAGAATTTTATGACGGTAGATCAGACTAAAGCTGTGACCTGGGGGAGTCTCAGGAGGATCCCCGCGGACTGGATGAATTCACAGCCCAGGATCCTGAACTCGGTCTCGGTGTGGAGCTCCAGCCCGTCCCGCATGGACGGAGTCTCCGAGCGCTTCTCCTCCGGAACCAGAGAGCTGTCTATGGCCAACAAAACTCCCGAATAAACCGCATCTCCGATCACTATCCCCGCGGTACCGCCCGGAACCGAAACCGGAGCCTGAGCCGACACACTCGGGGATAAAACACCCGACATTTTATAATCTCAGTGTAGAATACACAATAAACTTAAAAAAAAAAAAAAAAAAAGAAAGAAAAGCCGAGAAAATTTCCTCCCGACGGAAAGTTTGAGTCCCGGAAGTTAAGCAACACCAAAACGGAAATGATATCAACTCCGTTTAAATTTGAAATCCCGTTGAATACCGCGAGAATACAAGATCACCTCTGGTTACCTCAGGGGTATTTCTATGTAATATTTAAAGGAATAAAAACACGATTTAATACAGTCAGACTTATTGGAGTTACTGAACAACAACGTCACACTTTAAATCTGTTCATAGTTACAGTGTATGTGCAGGGAAACGAGTTAGTTCTTGTTCTCATTTACTTTATAGCAGCTGTAAACACTCGCTCACTCACCAGCCCTCTCTTTATTCTCTCTCTCTCTCTCTCTCTCTCTCTCTCTCTCTCTCCCCACTTTCCCCATTCCCTTCTCTCACTCCACCCCCTCTCTTTCTCCCTCCCTTTCCCCCCTCTCCCTCTCTCCTTCTCTCTCTCCCTCTCCCCACTTTCCCAATCCCCTTCTCTCTCTCTCTCTCTCTCTCTCTCCCTCTCTCTCTCTCTCTCCTCCTCTCTCTCTCCCCCCTCTCTTTCTCTTTCTCTCTCCCCTTCTCTCTCTCCCCACTTTCTTCATCCCCCTCTCCCCCCCTCTCTCTCCCTCCTCTCTTTCTCTTTCCCTCTCTCTCTCTCTCTCTCTCTCTCACTCCCCCCTATCTGTCCTGAATTTGTCTGAAAAGTTACAGCTTTACCTCGGACTATTACACAGCACTAAAACTGGAGACTCCTTCCATAAACGTTACATACATTACACTTAACTTCACCATCTCAACAATTACACATGTTTTGTAATCCGTTAATTATGAGCTGAGCGTCTGCTGTACACGTCCCTGTGAATGACCCGTTACTATAGAAACCATAATGAGCACATTAATTATGAATAAAGCTGTGATTTGCAGCTGTGTTATAGTCAGGGCTGCTGTTATAGAGAATTAATCAACACATTCTGACCAATCACATTTGAGAATTCGATAGCACTGAGGAATAAATGCAAGCAATCAATCTTAAATGTTGGTGTGTTGCGTTTGTATAAATTTCATGGCAAAACATTTTTTTAAAAACGTTTTAAAACCCCTCGTTAGCTAGCGTTAGGCTGCAATGAGAGTGAATATAAAACCCTGCTGGATGTATTTGAGGCAGATGAAAGCAGAGATTATGTTAGACAGGTACACTCAGTGAACATGATCTCAGACAGACAGACAGACAGACAGACAGACAGATAGGTACATTGAAGTGAACATGATCTCTGTCATTTTCTGTCCGCAGCAGTTTGCTGATGATGTAATGAGTAATTCATTCCGGGTTCCAGCCAAAAGGAAGTGGAGAGAGACAGGTGTCAGTGATATGGGTGGAGATATGACCTCTGACCTTCAGCTTCATGATGAAATTCTCACATGTTCTCCTTCTGAGAGTTTAATCGCTCTTACAGGAACTGAAGTTCAACCCTTTCTTTCTTACTAAGAATCTCATCACTTTATTTGCTTCTACTTATAGCTTATGTTAACTGTAGTGTAACTGCTCACACACACACACACACACACAGTGACACACCCAGAACCACATTCTGTATTACACTTGTTAACTCTTTATTACTTTATAAATGAGTTTATGAGTTTAAAATGGAGTCACAGCTTCACTTTCTATAAATACACCATCATAAACATCCAAGATAGTGGATACTCAAAGAGAGAGAGAGAGAGAGAGAGAGAGAGAGAGAGAGAGAGAGAGAGACAGGCAAGGAGACAGGACAGATAGAGAGATAGAAAAAGAGACAGACAGACAGATACAAGACAAAAAGATCCCTTACTGTGTTTAACATCAGCTTCTAACTACACTGTTAAACATAAAGGTTTCAGAAAACATTCTTGAGAATGAGGCCATAAAAGAGCCTTTTGGGTTCTCTAAAGAACCTTCTGTTCCACGCTTCTCTTCTTCCTGTTGTTGTCACAGTAAACCGAATAAACATTTTCCACCACAAATATCTTTCAGCATTAAGCTAATATTTTTTATGACAATGTCCAAGTTCCATCAATCAAAAGGTTCTTTAGCTTTTAACTCTAGAAAGCTGTCTGCAGGCTCTGTGTGGATGAGAACAAAGACACCAGTTGCTCTAAAGTACCTTTCTTTTAGACACCTTCGAGCAGTGTCACATGTTTCCTTCTCCATACAGTGTCGCATGTGTCCTTCTTTGCTTCCTAAAGAGATTCTACTTAGACAAAGAACTCTGTCTGAAAGAGAAATCCAGGGAAACCTTTCAGGGGTTCCTCAGAGGGACAAACCTTGTAAATAATTCTCTAGTTGTAGAGATTTTGATTAACATGATGAACTATCGCACAAAGTTCTAAATGGTAGAGCATCACACTGAACATCTCCCTCTCTCTCTCTTTGCTGGTTCAGGTGATCTGCAGAGTGTTTGTGAGACAGTATGATGAGTTGTTTATTAAAAGTGCAGCTTATCTACTCTCAGTGGTGTGGCATATGTGCTGAATAAATATGTCATGGTGATGAACGATAACACTGAAGGGCCTGAGTGTGAAGAAGATGAGACTCATGTTTCTCTCTCTCTCTCTATCTTCACCTTTAGGATGTTCCAGAAGAGGAAATGAGGAGGGAACCCCCCTCAGGCTCTCTCTTATTACACACACACTCACACACACACACACACACACACACACAAAGAGCCTCCTCCAAACCCAAGTCTGGTTTAAAAGGCCACTGCACATTGTGTTTATTCTGCACAGAGACACAGAGGGTAAAACAGTGTGTTAATAAAGAGGTGTGTTAGATTTGAGCGTATCATGTGTGTGTGTAAAGCTCTGTTCCTCATCTGGATGTTCTCGGTTCTCAGCAGGAACGGATTGGGTTATAACTATGAGGATTATTTAGATTTCTCCTATAATGACATCACAGACGGAGATCAGCAGGAGAGTGAGTCAGAATTTACTCTGTGTTTTACTTCAGCAGTAACGGACATTGAGCCTTTTATATTGTTTAGTGAATAATTTCTGTCAACGGAATAAATGAGAATTATTCAGTCATGTTAAATATAAACTATGTGTTATTTTGAATCACTGATGTAGAGACAGACAGACAGATAGAGAAATAGACAGATAGACAGCTAGACAGAATGACAGATTGACAGATAGACATATAGATCTACAAACAGAGAGACAGATATACAGTGGTGTGAAAAAGTGTTTGCCCCCTTCCTCATTTCCTGTTCCTTTGCATGTTTGTCACACTTAAGTGTTTCGGAACATCAAACCAATTTAAACAATAGTCAAGGACAACACAAGTAAACACAAAATGCAATTAGTAAATGAAGGTGTTTATTATTGAAGGGGAAAAAAAATCCAAACCATCATGGCCCTGTGTGAAAAAGTGATTGCCCCCCTTGTT
>JAFFST010049237.1:101235-115195 GCA_022414735.1 Noturus placidus | reverse complement strand
CCTTCATTTACAAATTGCATTTTGTGTTTACTTGTGTTGTCCTTGACTATTGTTTAAATTGGTTTGATGTTCCGAAACACTTAAGTGTGACAAACATGCAAAGGAACAGGAAATGAGGAAGGGGGCAAACACTTTTTCACACCACTGTATGTATGATACTGCAAAACCAATTCACAAATTCTAAAACAACATGGCTGACAGCCATCACTTGGGAGCACTCAAGGAATGTGTGTGTGAAACAGAAGACCTCCAGAACATTCATGAGTCAGAGATGAACAGTGTAGGACATTGGGTGTAAATTGTAAAGTGTGTGTGCGTGTGTCAGTAACAAGCCTGATGTTCATGTGTTTCCCAGCGGAAGCTTCTCCTTATCCCTGTGACAGTGGAGAGCAATTACGTTGGGAGAAGATTTTCATCATGATGGAGGACTCACACATGATGCAGAAGATTCTCCTCCAGGCCAATAAAGAGTTAAAGATGGAGATCTCTTCACTTAGAAACCACATCCAGAAGATCTCCCATGACATCTCCACTTCCTGTCTCAGAGTCGTGGAGGAGACCTGCAGGTCCATGAACATGCAGCAGAACCTCAGAGTGGACCAGAACACAACCCGGCTAACGCGAGATGTCCAGCAGAATGTTACTGTACAGCAGCTGGAGGAGACGGAGGAGGTGAAGAAGAGAGAGAACATGAAGGAGTTGAAGAACATGAAGGAGATGACGGAGATGGACAAATCTGAGAAGAGGAGGGAGAGTGACAAATGGTGGAGATGGACAAAATGGAGATTTTGGTGACTATGAAGAACTCAGAATGAAAGATGACTGGACTGATAATTGTGATTAAATCTATGTGTGTTTATTTTTGTTCATGTGCATGTGCCTGCCATGTATACTGCGTTTCTCTGAGGAGCTTCACCACACTGTTCCTCATAAGAAGCTTCCCAGTGACTCGAAGGCATTTAGACGTGATGATGATTTCAGGCTTTATAAAACAACCATGTCATTTCCAGCATTATCATTTTCCTTGTGTTTTATTTTCACTATGAGTTTTCTTCCTGCCGTTATATTTAAAGTCAAGTGTATCTCCTTGTGTTTGCACCTCCTCAGGATAAAATGAAAAAAAAAAGGGTTTTAACCAAAACATTCATTATCTGGAGACTGAGCAGGTCTGAGTCTGAGTTCATTGCTTTGTGTTTTTTCTGTTTCAGTATAGTGCAGATTGTTCATTTGTTCCAGGATTCATTAGAAGTCCATTTTGTGAGGGAATAAAAATGAGTTTCCAGTTGTTGTTGTTGAGTGGAAAGAGTAACTACACCCATCTCGGCCTTCATCGTTAAATACAGTTAAAACAGTGAAACCCAAACAGAGACATTAACTGAAGTGGTTTAAATCCACACCAAATCACTTTTATTACACAATAAAGAAAAACAGCTCCAGTGGAAAATACTATTTATAGATTTACAGATGAACTAATGTTATCCCGCGCTGTGCTGCACCATACAGAGAAACGGGATCACATCGGACCTTTCTCACACCTGGAGATATTTAACACTGTCTGCTTGTGCTTGTACTTAATACCAGGTATGAACTTTAAACTAAATTTTCTAGAAAAAAAATCCTCATGTATAAAATTGTTTCCTCAAGTGTTTTATTCCTCTTATACCACAGCAATTTACCAACCTTTCCCATTTTTATTTAACGATGAATGACACATTGCTGTTTATACTGTTTATACAGGGCTAATTTCCTGTGATTTGCACTATTGTCCGATATTAACCAATATGGTTTCGATTAATGCGCTCGTCCACAGTAACAACTCATTCACGGTGGACGCTCCATGTGAACATGTGTAAGTGTTGATCTGATGATTACCATAAATGATGTAACATGTATGGAAGGAGTCTCCAGTGTCAGCGTTTTGTAACAGTCAGAGGCTGTAACTTTAAGTTTTCCCACATCTCCAGGACAGAGGAGTTTACACTTCTTTTCAGTTTTTCATTTTGAAAGAATAACAATAGGCTGGTGAGGTAACAACTGTTTATAGCTGCTATAGCATCAGTCAGAACACTAACTAACTTGTTTTACAAACATTAAATGCAGCAATAATCGGATAAAACAGTATGACATGTCCTTCTTTAATAAATAGAGCACTGTAATCGTTGACAAATTGCTGTGGTGGAAGAGGAATAATACACTTGGTGTTAAAGGAAAGTAATGAACTTTGGGGTATGGTGCTGTACGATAAAGTATTGTGTTCCTCTGAGCTCTGAAGCAAACAGAGGGGAGATTCATTTTCTCAGTAATTGTCGGTGGTGATTTTCACTTCAGATTGTTCTGAAGATGAGCACTTCACATTGATAAATGTTGATGTCATTCAAATAAAGGGGCGGGGTTTAAACGCAAACTACAGTAATTGTACACAACGCAGCTGTTTGTTAGCTGTATGTGAATGGGGAGGGGAAAAGTCATAAAATACTAAAGTATCACAAAGTATAAAGTCATTAAGAATATTTTTGGTAGAAGTTCTTTTTTAAACTGCCTCAGATTCCTTTAATCTAGTTAATTATGACTACTTTAAGTCCGAAATACTCAAAAGAAAGAAGTATAAAGGATAATCATGAGGTTTATACATCTATAAATTCCCATTTCTGTTACGTTCTGTTACTAGTGTCAGATGAAAAACGCAGTCAATTTGGTAAATTGAGAACGTCACCAGTTTAAACCCTAAAGCCGCTCAGCTCTGTTCAGTGTGCACTACTAAAGTCTTCCAGGCAGCAGGGAAGAGGCCTGGAATACTGTCTCCTGATTGGTTGCCGGGCGGAAGTCGTCACCACATACGCAGCTCGAGCAAAACACTTCCGCCTTCTGAAGCGGAGACGCTAGCGACTCTATGAGCGGAGTTAGCGGCCAGAGGAGCGGATAGCGCTGTTTAATCTCAGTCTGGGTTTATAACTGAAACATTTTAAAAGGTATTTATCGGTGTTGGTGTAGGATTTGGATCTTTTGTGGTCCAGAACGTCGTCATTTCCTTTTGATTTAGATGGACGCTGGCTGAGAAATGCTAACGCTAGTTTCGCTCACCGTCTGTGACCTGCTCTGCACTTTTCAGCTTTTTTACTTATTATAATATTCATTAATGTTCATTTTCTGCTTTATTACTAACATATTGGAGTGTAATGAAGATGAGTGTTTTTAGATATTGTTCTGTGTGCTACAAAACGAACCCATAGTTGCTAATGAAGGAGCGCTTTGTTATTGAAATGGCTGTTATAGTGACTATAAGAAGTTTAATATGTTAACTACAGATTTATTACAGGTCTGATCACGTGGGCTTGGGCAGTGTTTAGTGTTTACTTTTCCTCTGCTTGATATTTGACTTTTGTTCATCTGTAACACACCCATATTAACCTCAGGAAGGGTGTGTGTGTTTGTGTGTGTGAGTGTGAGAGAGAGAGAGATGGATCAGGTGTGTACACTGAACTCGTATACAGGAGATGAAATGAATTAAGAAGAGAGGAGTGTGTCTGAATTAATTCCGTCATTCTGTTTTGAAATGTCAGAACTGATCCAGCTGCAGGATTCCTGGAGTCTGGGTTTTCCGGGGTTCCTAGTGTTGTTGGAGTCAGGGTGTTCCTGGTCTTCCCTGTGTTCCTGGAGTCATAGTCGTGGTGTTCTCAGAATCGTGTTCCTTCGTCGCTTCTTCCGGTTCCATTTAGCTTTCCCTCCCATGTGGTTGTTGATGTATTAGGATGACAATGGAAGAGATGAAGAATGAAGCTGAGATGAGTTCGATGGTCTCGATGACGTTATATGCCGTCATGTATCCCGTCTTCAACGAGGTAATCTCACCACAAAGTCAGCTCCTGTAATTTACAGCCTGATGAGTTGATTATTCACATTACTGCGGCTGTGTGATGAAATGATGTACGTGGTGCTGATTAACACTTTTCTCTGTGTGTGTGTGTGTGTGTGTTGGGGGTTTCTGACACAGCTGGAGAGAATAAACCTGTCAGCGGCTCAGACTCTCCGTGCAGCGTTTATTAAAGTACGTTTGCTTACACCTGGACATTTAAATCAGACGGGTCACCTTTACTTTACAAACGTCACTAAGCGGGAATTGTGATTAAATCAGATTTACACTTAGGCCATGGTTATGGAGAAAGGGATTTCTTTTTATAAATTACATGTAGAACCAAGCTGTGCTTAATATGAAATTAGGGCACATTTTATTTATATATATATATATATATATATATAAATTGGGTCTTGTAAAATTAGGTCTGGTGTAAACAAATTAATTCTATTAGATTGCTGCGTGTTTAGGGAATGTTTTATGTAAATTAGATGTAAAGCCAGGGTATGTATATGTAAATGAGCTGGAACAGTTGGGTAAGTAATGGCAGGTTTAGGCCACACCCTCTTTCTTTACGTTGAAGTTTTCTATGTGATGATGATGGTGTGCTTTCAGAGCTGAGTGCATGATCAAATCTATGGGTTTATTGGATCTAGTTATAGATATATATTTTTGTTAAGGCAGAGAAGGAGAACCCAGGTCTCACTCAAGACATCATCATGAAGATCCTGGAGAAGAAAAACGTGGAGATTAATTTCACAGAGTCGTTACTGCGCATGGCTGCCGACGATGTTGAAGGTACGATTTTATAAGAAATCTTGTAAGAAATGTGTTTAATATAAATTAAGGTGTGTTGGTTAAATAAAGGTGTGTGCGTGTAAGGGGTATCGTGTCTTTACTCTGTCTGTGTGTGTGTGTGCGTGTGCTTGTGTTTTTTTTCCCCAGAGTATCTGATCGAGAGGCCGGAGCAGGAGTTTCAGGATTTGAATGAAAAAGCCAGAGCGCTGAAGCACATCCTCAGTAAAATTCCAGACGAGATAAATGACAGAGTTCGCTTCCTCCAGACTATAAAGTAAGAAGCAGACACAACGAACTCCTCTTCCTGTCCTTATGTCCTTGCTTGCTGTTAACTGCAGCAGCGTTACCGTAAACCCCCTGACACTGGGGCATGAAATATAATCTTAGTTTTACCATCTCACTGCGCATGCCCCAGTACACTATACAGCTTTCATTTAAAATATCATTTCATCCTGATTTTCTGTCTGTGACTTTCACAGAGACATCGCCAGTGCCATAAAGGAGCTGCTGGACACAGTCAACAACGTCTTCAAGAAATACCACTATCAGAACCGCAGGGTGGGACACACACACATTAACATTAGTGAAATGTTATCTTTAGATTAGTCTTTAGATTAAGAATATGTAACATTAACATAAGCATCGGATTAAAGAAGGATTAACGAAAATGTAAATAGAATGTAAATGTCCACCATTTTGTAAAAGGAAAGAGAATGCAGCGGTGCTTTCTTTAAACTCGAGTTTCTGCAAGTCTTCCATAATCCTGTATGAAATGTCCAGCAAGGGAAAAAAGCTGATAATGCTGATATACCATATTAACCCAACACTAGACTCTCACACGTACTTAACCCAACGCTAGTCTACTCTAACACGCACTTAGCCCAATGCTAGACTACTGACACGCACTTAACCCAACGCTAGACTACTCTGACACGCACTTAGCCCAACGCTAGTCTACCCTGACGCTCACTTAGCCCAACGCTAGACTACTGACACGCACTTAACCCAACGCTAGACTACTGACACGCACTTAACCCAACGCCAGTCTACTCTGACACGCACCTAGCCCAACGCCAGTCTACTCTGACACGCACCTAGCCCAACGCCAGTCTACTCTGACACGCACCTAGCCCAACGCTAGACTAATCTTTTTTTTTTTTTTTTTACAATTTTTTTTTATCGGACATGCAGCTTTTTATTTATTTGTTTGTTTGCTTACAGGCTCTTGAACACCAAAAGAAGGAATTTGTGAAATACTCTAAAAGTTTCAGCGACACACTGAAGACCTACTTCAAAGACGGAAAGTAAGTTCTGAGTCGTGATGACTGTCAGTGAAGCGTGATTCAGTCCTTCTGACCGAATCACGAAGGTGAACAAATCAGTAAATCATCTACAAACACTGCGACCAAGACTCACTCCTCTACTGTTCAATGAATCAACTGAGTCAGTGATTGTTTTGGGCACCAGCCATGATTCGCTCTGTTCTTGTTCAGTGAGTCAGTTGAGTTAGTGAATCTTTTGGACACGGCAGAGATTCGCTCTGTTAAATGAGTCCCGTTTTGTCCGAGCTAGGGATTTCCAGAGTGCGTTTTTGTTAGCTTGCTGCTAATATTACTGAAAATGTTATCTAGTGTTGTTGTCGAATCTGTGAATAATAATTAGAATAGCATTTACAGTTCTTCTTATTATTAATATTAATAATGGGTTTTGTGTGTTTTTTGACCCTCAGAGCAATAAACGTGTTCATTAGTGCCAACCGGCTGATTCACCAAACCAACCTGATCCTGCAGACCTTCAAAACCGTTGCCTAGGGAACTGAGAGAGCGTGTGAGAGAGAGAGAGAGAGAGAGAGAGAGAGAGAATGAGTGTGAGAGTTTATGGGAAATTCCTGTTATAATGTAATATACAAAAGTCTTGTTTCTTTCATCTTTTTGTCTTTTTCCCTTTTTCCTCTTTTTAAAAGTGTAATTTATAAAATGGAGGAAACTAATAAAAGAAATAATAAACATCCTGTGTGTCTCAATGCGGTTTATAACACTCGCTCATGTGCAGTCTACATTAGCGCTAAACTGATTCACACACACTTTACTATACTCCTAACAGCTTGCTAACTCGCAGGCTTGATAGGCTAACTAGCATATAGATAACTGGTTTAGCACTTAGCTAGTGTGCTAGAAGCTACCAGAATAAAGTAACAGATGATTGGCTTGCTTTCTTGCTAATTAGGTAGCATGCTAATAAATTATGAAAATGTATTTATCTGATTTTAAAATCCTCTCAGAAATCCAGTCACTGGAGGTATTAGCTAAATTAATTCACATTAGCTAAGTAGTTAGTGCTAGCAGTGAAGATTGTACAAATTTATAAATACCTAAAGCAGATCCACTCAGGAAGTGAAGTCATGCTGTACCGTTCACTCTCACTAGCACTGATCATAAAGATCACGTTTCTACATCTGACCTCAGAAATCCTGTCAGGTTAGCACATATTAGCCTGCTAGCTAACAAAGTCTGTAAACCAGAAACCATTTAAATCACAGAACTCTTTATTTCCATCTACTATTCTCTTTCATTTTTTTATTTCTCTTACTTTTTCCTCCTTACCTTTTTGTAATTTTTCTTTTATTTGTTTTCCTTTCTTTTGCCTTTTCTTTTTTCTAGTTCTTTCTTTTTTTAACTTTTATTCTTTATTTCGATTTCTTTAGTTTAATTTATTTTCTCTAAAAGTACTTTATTTTCCCTCCCTCCTTCCTTCCCTGTACTCCACAGCTGTAATGGTGTTAGTGTGTGAGTGATTGGATCAGATGTAGAGAGAGACACCGCTGCAGGCTGAGACGGTGGTGGTGTTGATGTTTTTTATCGCTCTGCACTCCACAGTCGATGCATAATTAGTGGTTTGTCGTTTGGAACGCGACAGTGTGTAAGTGTGTGTGTGTGTGTGTTTTAGAAATGGCCGCAGGATGATTTATGTAGCTTTAATATAAACCCCGTGGCCATGTTGCAGAAAACACAGCATTCATTTATCACAGTGTCGCTCGCAGCTCTGCGCCCTTCAGTTCATCTAATCCACTTCATCTGGGTAAAGCAACAAAGGAACCGGAACCAGAACCTTCCGACCATCCTGTAACCTGGAAAAAGAAAAATCACGTGGAGAAACTTCAGCAAAACTACTGTACCACTTTCCCTTAGTCACTTCCACTCATTTATGGAAATGAAGCTGATGATGATGAAGGTGATAGTAGAGATCGTGATGATGGAGATTGTGATGATGGAGATGGTGTAGATGAAGTTGGTGATGACGGGGAAGGTCATGTTGGACATGAAGGTGATTATGGTGATGATGGAGATGGTGTAGATGAAGTTGGCGATGACTGGGAAGGTCATGTTGGTGATGAAGGTGATTATGGTGATGGTGGAGATTGTGATTGAGATGGTGTAGATGAAGGTGGTGATGACAGGGAAGGTCAGGATGGAGATGAAGGTGATTATGGTGGTGTTGGTGGAGATGATGAAAGTGATTATTATTGTAGTGATTGAGCTGATGATGGAGATGAAGGCGATTATCGTGAAGATGATGGTGGTGGTGATGAAGGTGATTATGGTGAAGAAGCTCATGAAAATTGATATGGTGGTGGTGATGATGGAGGTGATGATGGAGATAATGAAGGTGATTATGGTTAGATGATGGTGAAGGTCATGATGATGATGATTGTGGTGATAATGAAGTTGATTATGGTGGTGATGGAGATGGTGGTGATGAAGGTGATGGTGAAGGTTATGATGATGAAGGTGATTAAGGTGAAGATGCATGTGTGTAATAAGTAGTCGTGGTGTGTTGTCTCTGATTGTTGCTCCACTCAGACTCCCGCTTCACTTCACGCTCCTCACTGTGCTGATTTGATCAGAAAGCGAGCGCTCATCCCTTTTCCTGCGCCGTGCTGAGGGAATCTCATCTCATCTCCACGTCTCCTCTGTAACAGGATCAGCGTGAGGATGATGAAGTGTTCTCGCTCGGTGCTCCACGTCTCCTGAGCATCTTATTAACAGCTTCCTCTGGTCCTAACCATCACGCTGCATTAATGTCTCCATCATTAACTCGTCCAGTAGCTGTGAGAGAAATCTCTTTTACAGTCTGCGATCTTTATTATTCCTGCTGCTGCATGAACCAACAGCTTCCGGTTGCTAGGCAACAACAGTCACATGATCAGCAGAACAACACTGTTTTTTACCAAATGAGCTGAAAATAGCAGGCAGAGTGTAAAGCGCTAGTGATGAAACTCTGAAGCAATGAGTGCTCAGCTTCCAGAACTTTAAAGGCCAATCAGTGAGGAACTAAGGTGTAAATAACCTTGTTCTGATTATTAATCAATAAATCAATAAAAAATATATTTAAAAAAAGATATATTAAATTTCACTCCTCACATCACACCCCATGTCTCCTCACATATCAATCTCGAAGTCTCACTCCTCACACATCACACCATGTCTCACTCCTCACATATCAATCTTTATGTCTCACTCCTCACATCACATGATGTCTCACTCCTCACACCTCACATATCACACTCCCCATGTCTCACTCCTCACATATCACGTAACACTCCTCACATATCAATCTCGATGTCTAACTCCTCACACATCACACCATGTCTCACTCTTCACATATCACTCCACATGTCTCACTCTTCACATATCACATAATGTCACACTCCTCACATATCACACCCCATGTCTCACTCCTCACATATGATTCATCCATATGATGCATCACTTCTCTCATCCCATGTCTCACTCCACATGGGGAGTGATACATGAGGTGAGACTTGGGGTGATATGTGAAGAGTGAGATATCAGGAGACACCCCATGTCTCATTCCTCACCCCATGTCTCACTCCTCACCCCATGCAGAACTCCCCATGTCTCACCACTCACCCCATGTCTCACTCCTCATTTCTCACTCCTCACACCCCATGTATCACACCACGGGTTCACATATCACACCAAGAGGGAGACATGGGGTGTCTCACTTCTCATGGGTTGAGACGTGAGAAGTGAGCCATGGTGTGTGAGGAGGGTTAGGGTTCATTTCTCACTCCTCATATCTCACTCTTCACATATCAAACCAAGAGTGAGACATGGGTTGTGAGGAGTGAGACATGAGGAGTGAGATATTGGGTAAGACCTGACATATCACACCCCATACCCCATGTCTCACTCAGCGATATTCTACATCACACACGACATGTTTAGGATCTTTATTTTATTATTTTCTAACAAGAGAAATGTTGATCCCAAATATGTGCTGCATAAACCTCCAGACGTCGCTGATAATCCCTGTATAAATGTTCAGTCCTGGTATAATTTTATCTGTGTGTGTGTGTGTGCATGTATGTGTGTGTGTGTATGTGTGTGTTCCCCCTCATAATACAGGAGCATGACACATTTATGTGAATGTGCTGTTTATTAATATGATCGTGAGTCCAGTCTGAATAAAAGTGTGTGTTTGTACTCAGGACTAGTTGAAGAGCCCTGTCGTTTCACTCATTAAAAACCACTTTATGTTAATTCTCTAGTGCAGTGCGAGAATGTGTGTGTGTGTTTTCACAGGCTGCTGTTTCCGCTAGTGAGGTCATTAGCAATGAATTTGGCCATTACGGAGTTAAAGTGTGCTCGTTTATTTACAGCGCTGTGCTAATGAGCAGCAGCGAGGATGAGAGCGATTTCCCTCATTATTAAACAAATCTGACTTCCTGTTAGCCATCCTGCGCTGTGCTAATTTTAGCCTTTTTGCTAATTTCCTGTTGTGAGTCCTCGTTAGTGCTGGAGTTCATTAGCCCTCGTTTGTTTCACAGTGTCATTTCACACTTCTCTGATCCTTCAGCTGCAGAGTCGCCATTATCACAGCCGCACATCACACTCTGATTAACACCGCGATCATAAACACCACATTATAACACTCCCATTACAACGCGTGCTCCCTTTACAAAACGCTCTCCCGTTACAAAACACTCCCCCGTTACGACACGCTCTCCTGTTACGACACGCTCCCCCGTTACAACAAGCTCCCACTACAACGTGCAACTTAGGGTTCAGTGTCTTGCCCAAGGACACTTCGGCATGTGGAGTCATCCGGGCCGGGAATCGAACCGCCAACCAGGGGGTCAACCCGCTCTACCAACTGAGCCACAGCCGCCCTACAACACGCTCCCCTGTTACAGCGCACGCTCCCCCGCTACAACATGCTCCCGCTACGACGTGCAGTCCTGTTACAATGCGTTCCCCTGCTACAACACGCTCCCCCGTTACAACACGCTCCCCGTTACAACACACTCCCCCGTTACAACATGTGCTCCAGTTACAACACACGATCCCCTTACAACACGCTCCCCGTTACAACACACTCCCCCGTTACAACATGCTCCCCCGTTACAACATGTGCTCCAGTTACAACACACGATCCCCTTACAACACGCTCCCCGTTACAACACACTCCCCCGTTACAACACGCTCCCCGTTACAACACGCTCCCCCGTTACAACACGCTCCCCCGTTACAACATGTGCTCCAGTTACAACACACGATCCCCTTACAACACGCTTCCCCATTACAACGCATGCTCCCCTTTCAACACACTTCCCCGTTACCACTTGTGCTCCGGTTACAACGCACGCTTCCCTTACAACACGCTTCCCCTATACAACACGGTCTCCTGTTACAACGCACGCTCCCGTTACAACGCACGCTCCCGTTACAACGCGCGCTCCCGTTACAGTGCTCTCCCGTTACAACACACTCCCCCGTTACAACACGCTCCCCGTTACAACACGCTCCCCCGTTACAACATGTGCTCCAGTTACAACACACGCTCCCCGTTACAACAAACTCCCCCATTACAACACGCTCCCCTGTTACAACACGCTCCCCGTTACAACACACTCCCCCGTTACAACACGCTCCCCGTTACAACACACTCCCCCGTTACAACACGCTCCCCCGTTACAACATGTGCTCCAGTTACAACACACGATCCCCTTACAACACGCTTCCCCATTACAACGCATGCTCCCCTTTCAACACACTTCACCGTTGCCACTTTTGCTCCGGTTACAACGCACGCTTCCCTTACAACACGCTTCCCCATTACAACGCACGTTCCCTTACAACACGCTTCCCCTATACAACACGGTCTCCCGTTACGACGCTCTCCCGTTACAACGCACGCTCCCGTTGCAACGCACACTCCCATTACAGTGCTCTCCCGTTACAACGCGCGCTCCCGTTACAGCACTCTCCCGTTACAACGCGCACTCCCATTACAATGCTCTCCCATTACAACACGCTCTCTTGTTACAACACGCTCTCCCGTTACAACGCGCGCTCCCATTACAATGCGCTCTCCCGTTACAACACGCACTCCCGCTACAACGCAGTCTCCCGTTACAACATGCTCTCCCGTTACAACACGCTTTCCCGTTACAACACGCTTTCCCGTTACAACACGTGCTCCCGTTACAACACGCGCTCCCGTTACAGTGCTCTCCCGTTACAACACGCTCCCCGTTACAACACACTCCCCCGTTACAACACGCTCCCAGTTACAACACACTCCCCCGTTACAACACGCTCCCCCGTTACAACACGCTCCCCCGTTACAACACACTCCCCCGTTACAACACGCTCCCCCGTTACAACATGTGCTCCAGTTACAACACACGATCCCCTTACAACACGCTCCCCCGTTACAACACGCTCCCCGTTACAACACACTCCCGTTACAACACGCTCCCCCGTTACAACATGTACTCCAGTTACAACACACGATCCCCTTACAAAATGCTTCCCCATTATAACGCATGCTCCCCTTTCAACACACTTCACCGTTACCACTTTTACTCCGGTTACAACGCACGCTTCCCTTACAACACGCTTCCCCATTATAACGCACGTTCCCTTACAACACGCTTCCCCTATACAACACGGTCTCCCGTTACGACGCTCTCCCGTTACAACGCACGCTCCCGTTACAACGCGCGCTCCCATTACAGTGCTCTCCCGTTACAACGCGCGCTCCCGTTACAGCACTCTCCCGTTACAACGCGCGCTCCCGTTACAGCACTCTCCCATTACAACGCGCACTCCCATTACAATGCTCTCCCATTACAACACGCTCTCTTGTTACAACACGCTCTCCCATTACAACGCGCGCTCCAATTACAATGCGCTCTCCCGTTACAACATGCACTCCCACTACAACACGCACTCCCACTACAACACGCACTCCCGTTACAACACGCTCCTGTTACAACATGCTCCTGTTACAACATGCTCTCCCGTTACAACACGCTTTCCCGTTACAACACGCTTTCCCGTTACAACACGCGCTCCCGTTACAACACGCGCTCCCGTTATGACGCTCTCCCGTTACAACACCCCCCCCGTTACAACACATAATAGGATAAGAATGAGTGAATAACAGAGAGAGAGACAGGTACAGTATGAGAAAGGGATGAATAGATAGAGTGAGACAGGGAGAGAGTGAGAAAGGAATAAGTGGATAGATAGAAAGAGAGAATGAGACAGGGAGAGACAGTAAGACAGGTAGAGTGAGAAAGGAATGAGTGAATAAAGTGAGAGAGGGAGTGAGAGAGGTAGAGAGTGAGAAAGGAATGATTACATAGATAGAAAGCGAGTGAGACAGGAAGAGATAGCGAGACACAGAGAGAGTGAGTACGGGAGTGAATGATATAAAGGTAGACAGCCAGGTGGAGAGAGAGCGTAAACTCCACCCGCTTTCACACAGGGTGACGCATTAGAAACAGGAAGTGTTACAAAGTGTTAATGTATCACTAACTTTTAGCATGTAACTAGCATTCTTGTAGCCAATGAAATGTCTGTAATCCTGTTGATCGTCATGGAGACGGAGTTATAGCGCAGTGTGTGTAAGTGGAGCTGCAGTGTGTGTTATTATTAAATCTAATAGTCGAAACTGACACATTTTAATATCTACACACACTTAGCTTATAGTATTAGCTGTGCTATTTTTATCCCCGTGGGCGGATCGTTAAGGACGTAACCGGAGGAGCTAACGTCAGCAGCTCGGTTATATTTAGACTTCCTTACATATACGCATTCCGACGCAGGTGCCAGTTTTTCCGCTAACTCCCTAACTCAGGACTGATGGGATATACAGTGCCTTGCAAAAGTATTCGGCCCCCTTGAACTGTTGAACCTTTTGCCACATTTCAGGCCTCAAACATAAAGATATAAAACTGTAATTTTTTGTGAAGAATCAACAACAGGTGGGACACAA
>JAFFST010049237.1:60177-84429 GCA_022414735.1 Noturus placidus | reverse complement strand
CACACCCGCCTCATAGATGTTCAACTGAACTCAGCCCTAAGAACGGTATCGGCCACACTAAGATCTACACCACCCTATTGGCTACCTGTCTTGAGCCACATTCCACCTCACGACCTCCGCAGACAGTGCCATATCACCAGACAGTACCTGAAACTGACCAAAGACCCAATGCTGCCAGCCTGTGCGGATCTTGAATACTTAACATCACACAACAGACTTAAGTCAAGAAACCCCCCACTCAAAACCGGGAAATACCTACACGAAAACGAGTTTGATATCACAAAGGCATGGGAAGCGAGATGGGTGGAGGCCTCGAACCCATCTACCAGCGCTTGCCTTGTATCACCAGAGCGCCACCAGGGTTTAACTTGCCTAGAAAGAACTGGTCAACACTCAACAGGATCCGCACTGGGCATGGGAGGTGCGCCGACTTCCTCCACAAATGTGGATGGCAGGCCTCTCCCGAGTGCGATTGTGGGGCAGAAAGACAGACAGTGCAACACGTCATCTCTGAGTGTGGGCTACGGGCGTACCAAGGAGCGGCCGAGGACTTCATGATCCTGACAGACGCAGCAGCTTATTATATCAAGAACCTCGATCTACGTATATGACTCACAACACATTGTTGCTTTGCCTTTTATCATTATTATCATTATAATTGTTACTATACCTCTGAAAAAGTAAATTGTGATGTACTTATTGACCAAAAGATAAATAAATACTGATTCTGAAACTGAGAACGGGCAGCATGGACGCTCCTCACCGTTGCCCTGATTATCGCTCAGCTTCGGCGTCTTTGAGGTAATCCGGCAGGTGTGGCTGATCTGACTCTGAGCTGTGTGGGATTTAATAGTAACCATAAGCGCTCTTTCACACATGACGGAGTTCACGCTCTCGCTTTGTGCATGGGTTTTATTTAGCTTTAAATGACAACCTCTGCAGGAGGAATTGCTCTGGGAAGTGTTAACAGTCCATTAAGGCAAAAGAAAATTAAAAGAACAGGAAAAAAATATTTTCGGAAAGTGTGTAATTGACTCGATTTCAACTACGTACTTTGAAATATTTCCTAAGATCCTCACCCCGAGCACAGTTCCCGTATCCTCATTACCACTCGAAACTCTCAAATCTACTGCGAGTCCTCAGTGCATCTCTTTAGCACATCCCTCTGGAACATTCTGTGCACTCTTGTCACCTTCAGTCTAGGTTCCCTTCTGCATCTAAAATCCTCACCATTTCCAGAACATTACATGAGCTATGTCCCAAATCATAAGATCTTATGTGACATATAGCTACCTGATATGTTTTTCTCTCGCTCTCTCTTGCTCTATCTTGCTCCATGTTAGTGGTGTTTATGGGCAGTGAGAAATATCCACGTGAGAACGGATTCGACGCGTTTCTGAAGAAACACGGCGGCAGTGATAACGCCTCCACTGACTGTGAGAGGACCGTGTTCCAGTTCGACGTGCAGAGGAAGAAATTTCGAGAAGCTCTCGACCGGTACGTCAAAAATGTAAAGTAAAAAAACACCCAGAATTGGATAATACACTCCGAATCATAGAGTCAGTCTTACAACAGAGTCAGAATCTTAGATTGGGATCATAGATTGGAGTCACAACTGTAGATAAGGGTCAGAATCATACATTAGAGTCAGAATCCTAGATTGTAGTCGGAACAGTAGATTAGGGTCAGAGTTGTAGATTAGGGTCAGAATCACAGAATAGGGTCAGAACCTCGGATTAAAGTCAGATTTGTAGATTAGAGCCAAAAATGTAGATTAGGGTCAGAACAGTAGTTTAGAGTCAGAAATGTAGATTAGAGTCAGAGTCATAATGATGTGTTTTTGGTGTTTTTCCAGATGGGCGCAGTTCTTCATCTGTCCTTTGATGATCAGGGACGCCATAGAGAGAGAGGTGGAGGCTGTCGACAGCGGTGAGGGAATGAACATCAGGCAGATGGACTACACATTAGCATGTTATTAGTATATAATAGGGCTGCACGATTAATTGAATATCGATTGCGATTTTGACTGTCCACGATTCAATTGCATGAACATGATCGACCGTGACGCTTGAAGTTCGTCCTCCACTCAGAGAAAACCCTGTAGCATATCAAATCAAGCACTTCTTAAACTTACAACCAATCACTATAGAGCGGCGCAGGGATGACATCATTTTGTAATGCCAAAACCCAGAAACCATTTTGCATTTTAGCGCTACAGCTGCCAGCTTCACTTGCGAGAGGGGAAATCATGAAATTAGCATGTTGCTAAATGGCACAACAGAGGTTGTCAAGGACATTAAACATCATTACGCCGAACAGCAAAAACTTTACAGATAAACTCAGGGCTCTACAGTGCAAACATTTCACTCGCATTTGCAACTGAAAAGTACTTTGTGCGACTGTGAATAAATATTTATTCGCACCGGTGCGAGTGACCTGTTCGGAGTTGTATAATACAATCGGAATACAAACTACAGGAAGTCCACAATGCATCTACACCACGCAACAGTTACTTTCACACTGATTTTCATCTCCTCAGTCAACCAAACAAGTGTGTTAATACTGCAGAGAAGCCATTATGATGACGAGTAACACTGAACATCATCTGCTTCTGTCAACTTCCCGATCTCACAACTGCCATCTTTATTGATCCCGCAAAATGACCTGCACTTGTGAGCTACTCGTGTAGAGACAGGGGTAAATTAATAATAATGTTAATGCTACAAGGTGGGTTTTAATATAAACTTCTTTATTAAATAATTCCTCAATGGTCATAATCTAGAGTAGCAACTGTTCAGTCTGTAAACTGTTCACTGCTGCTCTCCTTCAATAACTCTAATAGCGCATTCACTTTATTTAAACTCATGGTTGCCAGGTATCATTAGAAAAACCAACTCCAGTTTCCATGTTTTGATTTAATCCCCCAAAAACAATATTATCCGCAGACATGGCAACATATATTTTATGCTTGTTTATATCGCGTCCCGAGATGTAAGGGAGTAGAGTACGGAAGCAGGTGCAGGAAAATACGTATTTATTTATAAAATGGGCAGGCAGACAAATCCAAATCGTAATCCCAAAAACGTAGTCAATAGGGCACAAACGGGGAAAAGCAGGAATCAAAGTCGCGGTCACAGAAAACAGGGTCAAGACACAAAACAAGAAACGTGAACTCGTACTATGAACTGGGAGTGGAAATACCAGTGTGGACTAAATGGACTAATCTAAATTTAACCTAACTAAATTTTTCAAGGAACATAATATGGACAACGTATCTAACTATACTAACTATATCTAATACTCTTCTAGGTGTACAGAGACGCAAGATGTATATATCCCGAACATAATCAGCACTAAGCGCTGGCAGTTGAAAACAATAATGCCACATCCCCGAACAACAACCAACGTCAAAACAGGGAGACAGAACAGAAACAAAACAAACGCACGCGTCTACAGTAAACAGTGTCACGGTTGTCAACATCTGAAGAGCATGCACTCGATGAGCACTAATGTAGGTCTTGCATGCCCTCTCATCTCTCCGATTGCGCTGCCAGAAAGGGAGATCATGACAGTTTATTTATCAATTATCCAACAGTATTCCTTATTGCTATTATTTTAACTCAATTAACAGTGACCATGAGAAGAGAGCTTACATTTAACTGTTTATGACCGACCTGCTGATTAAAGCTTAAACAAAAAAAGATTGGTATCTGGATAGGTTTCGATCGTAAAAATCCTGATCAGAGTATCCGTAATGAACACCATTAAAATTAAAGCGCTTTGCATCTGACGGGTAAATGAACTCACCCAATCACATCCTATATGAGATTATTCAGATATATGCACAATATACACAGAGCCGTTCGAGAACTGACTCCAGACCAGAACCACGACAGTGGAAAATGCCTAATAGTGTAGCTTTAAATATATTTAAGAGGAGCAGACTTCAGACACTGAACATTGATGTTTATTGTATTTGTTTACAAAGTTAATGGTTGTTGTTTTTTGCATTCGGCTTGTAAAATTTACTGAAAATATTACATTTAGTTTATCAGAAGTTAAATTAATTTGTCATGGCTCACACTATGTTCCTAAATTCTGTCATAATTGACCAGCTCAAGTTCTCATGCCTACTTGTGTGTTATATTGTGGCACATTAATGTTACCATCTCTTTGAAAGAATAAAAAAAAAAACAACAACTTCAACCATGCTCCAAAATTTTTGACTGTGCTCCTAAATTTTTTCAAATTTTTGTAAGAAATTCTTACCGTAGAGCCCTGAAACTGGTTCAGGTACGCTGTCCACAATTCCTCCTCAAAAAACATGGCAAATCCGTGTTATGGAAAATGTTTTTTGGTGACGTTGAAGTCGAGCGACCGTGGTGTAGTTTGTTTAGAGCATATGGTTAGCTGTTTACTTTTGCCGATTGTATTTAGGCTTTAAACTTCATTAAAGTTGTGTTAATTTGTGAAAATTATTTTGATGCACAAAACGTATTACTATTGTAAACGTTTGCTGATCACAGAGCTTATTTTTAGCAGTAATCCAAAAGCCTACAGGAAAATCCTGTTGGGTTTTTTTTTTCAAGGAAACCGGTGTGATGCTAACTTCCAGGTTAAAATGACAAAATGACATGCGCCACTCCCTTGGGAGATTTGGCTGCGTTTCTCCTCCTGTAAACACTGGTATTGCCTTTTCTGCATTCGCCTGAACTGTTTTCATTTGGTTGTATATTGTTATATTTGATGCATATTTTCATTTGGTTGATGGCATTTTTATTTTTACTTATCCTATATTTTGGGTACTATTTTATTTATGTTTTGCTTCTACGAGACGATGCACTTTAAGGATCAGTCTAATTTGATGCAAAGATTTGTACATTAGAAGGAATGTAGCACAACATGGAGGTGAAAGCAGCGGTTTGTTTATTTAAATGTGAAAGTGCAATAAAAATGTTGTCCCTAAAATCAGTGAATAATCGTGATCTCAATATTGATCAAAATAATCGAGATTATCATTTTGGCTATAATCGTGCAGTCCTAGTATATAATTAGCATATTATTAACCCAGGACAGACACGGGACTGTGTTTATGATCATGTAGCGTATTTGCCTGTTTGAGCCGTTAACAGAAAACGTTGACTAGCTGACATGGATTTCGTCATAACGTGAGACATGTTAACATGCTCACCAGTGAAATGTAACCGATGTGCCGTGAATGTTATATCGCGGCTTTATGCTTTGTAAGAACTTCCACAAACCCATGTGTTCCTCATTCTGAAAAGATTGTAAGTTGTCCCTGCAGGCTAACGTACTCGAACTGAAAACTAAAATCTCAGACTAGATCTGATCTCACCATGCCTGTATTATCCTAGCATTTTACAAATCTTATAATTTCACTACAGGTTATTATTAATAATGTACTGAAACTCAGGACATCGGATCTGGAAAAAGAACCCTGAGTAAACATTAAGGAAGGTTTGTGTGAATGTTTTGTTTTTGACCGTTCTATTTCAGAGTATCAGTTAGCGAAGCCGTCGGATTCGCACCGTAAGGAGATGCTGTTCGGCAGTCTGGCTAAACCCCATCACCCCATGGCCAAGTTCTGCTGGGGTGAGTGTCCACACCAGGCCATCACTCAGTTACACACAGCTGGTAACACGAGTTATACACTGAACTGTAAATCAGTATGTGTGTTACCTCATGTAACGCTGTGATGTGCTAATTATTGCTAGTGCCGCTAAGGTAAAATATTCATCCATTTACACACCAAAATTAGCAGCACCAGATTCATAACGAGATTTCAGTATTGCAGTAAATACTCTACAATAAAAAATGTTAATTTCAGCTGTTTTTTCTAATCTTATTACTTCATTATTATTATTTCTGTACATATTATGTAAAATATACAAATTAGCAGAAAAGGCAGGTGCTGTAAGAGGTGTTGTTTTCTTGTCATGTACATGCTAACATGCTAGCAAGTAACCGTTAAGTCTTTGATAAGTGACTGTGGAAACGAGACAGAACACCAAAATTTACCTCAAATATGCTTAATAAATAATTATTTAAAAAAGCCTATAGTGACACAGGCAGCATCAGCTCTTGTGGGTTCTGCTATTTTGAGAAGCGATAACATTGTGTCACAGCTCAATTGTGACATAATTTTTGTTGTTTGTTTTCTTTCTTTTTTGTTCCTTTTTTTCTTTTTCTTATATGTGCTTCACACATGCTAACGGTCCTGTTCTAGGCTTTGTCCCAAATATCCTGTACCCTAACTAACATGGTGTGCTTTTATTGTGTAAGGGAACGCACAGACTCTGAAGACCGAGCCGAAGAAAAACAAGATAAACGTGTACAAGCGTCTGAGAAAGTTCTGGAAGAGACACTACTCCGCTCACTACATGACACTAGCCGTGCAGTCCAGAGGTAAGAAATGCTAACGCGTCTTATTTTTGTTTTATACACTCCCTCTTGGTCACTTCCCCTTGGTTAAAGGGCTGTTCTGCTACTTTATCAGCTCGACTGAAGTGTCAAGTGTTTTACTTTAGTAGCTAGCTATTTAGAGTGCTATCTTATTGATAAACCAGGCATTTTTGGTTAACTAACTATTTAGAAAAAGAGTTTTCACTGTCGCTAGCTAGTTAACGAGTTAGTTAGCCGTTACAAGTGTGTGACAGAATGCACACTTTGTCCTAGGGCGCATGTAAAACCCTAACAGAACGCGGCTGTGTGTTTCCTGTCATATGTCCATCAGAGACACTGGACACTCTGGAGCAGTGGGTCAAAGAGATCTTCAGCAACGTCCCTAACAAGTGAGTAGCAGACATGCTCTGAGGGCTGCTAGGACACAACCGTGAGTGTAGTGCACTTAACACTACTGATTACTGAATTAGGACGGAACCCAAGGAGTTTTCACAGTGAATCTCACTGACAGACTGTGACGAGCTGACCAATCAGCAGCTTCGCTTTCCACTTTCTTTACTTCTTGATTTTTTTCCTCTTTTCTGTTTTTTTTTTGTTAATTTCTTCTTTTCTTTTTTGTCTTTCCACCTTTTCTATTTCCTTCTTTTTACATTTTACTTTTACTGTAAAAACACGTTTATTTCATCTTCTTTCTTTTTTTTCTTTCTTTCCTTTTTTGTTCCTTGTTCTTCTTTCCTCACCTTTTTGTTCTTTCTTTCTTTAATAATAATAATAACAATAATTACATCTTTTGTATGTTGCAGTGGTCTGCCCAGACCCAACTTCTCTCACCTGCTTGAGCCGTTTAACACTCCGGTCTTCAACAAACTGTACCGAGGTAAAGGATTATGGACGTGTCCCAGTCCACACACCCCAATCACAACCATTCACATTCATTGTCTTCTCATCACATTTCATAAAAGCACACATTTGAGAAACATTATTTCTGTGTCTGTGTGTGTGTGTGTGTGTGGTAGTGGTACCTGTGAGAAAAGAACACTCTCTCACCATCACCTGGGCATTTCCCCCTCAGGAGAAACACTACAGGTGAGTTCTCTTGAGTAAAAGGTTTACCTGGGCTAACTACACTAAGCGGTATTACCTGGGATCATTAACATGAGTTAACTAACCTGAACCTGAACTCGGTTACCTGCTTAGCTGCCTTCTGTATCAGCGTTCGGCCCAGGGGAATGACTGAGACTAATTTACCTGGGCTAAAATACTCAGGCTAATGAAGATCAGCTTATGTATCTGGGTTGATGTATAAGTTCATACTACCTGGTTGTGTGTGTGTGTGTGTGTGTGTGTGTGTTGTAGGGTGAAGCCGTTACACTATCTGGCCTGGCTCATCGGTCATGAAGGAGCCGGCAGCATCCTGTCTCTGCTCCGGAAGAAGTAAGTTTCTGTCTCTCTCTCTCACACACACACTTTCATTCTTTGCAGTATTGTGTACAACAATTCATTGTTGTATACATTAATGTGTGTGTGTGTGTGTATAGGTGTTGGGCGTTGGCTCTGTATGGTGGTAACAGTGAGACTGGGTTTGATCAGAACTCCACTTACTCCATCTTCAGCATCAACATCACACTCACTGACCAGGGCTTCCAGAACTTCTACCAGGTCTGCACTACATAGGGACACTAGATAGGGTACACTACATAGGGTATAGTTCATAGGGATGATTAATGAAGGTGTATTTAAGGGTGCAATTGAAGGTAAAGTTAATGGTCTAGTTAAATGCGTAATTAAAAGTGTAGTTTAAGGTGTAACTGGTGTAGATCAAGGTGTAGTTAAAAGTGTAGTTTAATGTGTGGTTCCAGGTGTATTTAATTGTGTAATTGATGTAGACAAAGGTGTAATTAAAGGTGTAGTTTAAGGCAGTGATTCCCAAACTTTTCCAGGGTGAGGCCCCCAAATGGCATTAACATTTGACCGAGGCCCCCTTTTGCAAGATGTCTTTAAAACACATTAAAAATACAGACTTCTGAATAAATCCCTTTTTATTAATAATTACATCTTACATCTTTACATTACATTACATTAGAAATTGATTGTGTGTGTGTGTGTGTGTGTGTGTGGTTGTCTGAGAGTGAGAAATAGAAAACATGTTAGTGGGAGCACACCAAATTGTTGAGGCCCCCCTGGCGGCCCCCACTTTGAAAACCACTTGTTTACGGTATAATTGGTGTAGTTTAAGGTGTAGTTTAAGGTGTAATTAAAGGTGTAATTGGTGTAATTAAAGGTGTAATTGGTGTAATTAAAGGTGTGATTGGTGTAGTTAAAGGTGTATATAAAGATGTAGTTTAAGGTGAAGTTAAAGGTACAGTGTGTAATTGCTATAGTTTAAGGTGTAGATAAAGGTGTAGTTAAAGGTGTAATTGGTGTAGGTCATGGTCTAGATTAAAATGTAGTTAAAGGTGTAGTTTAAGGTGTAATTGGTGTACAGGTGGCTGATCTGGTGTTTCAGTACGTGAAGATGCTGCAGCGTATCGGCCCTCAGTGCAGGTAAGATACTGCCTGTTATCACGGGTTCTTCTGTAGTCACATGACACACGCACACATATGCAAGCAGACGTTCCACTCTGTTATTCTTTAAAACTAAACGATGTTTTGTGCAGAATTTATGAGGAAATCCAGAAGATTGAAGCTAATGAGTTCCGCTACCTAGAACAGGTATGCTAATTAGCATTCATGTATTAGCATTAGTGTAGTGATTTTTTGTTGTTAGCATTGGCATTAGCATTAACAATGTGCAAATAATGTAAAGTAGCATTTTTTGGTAGTAGCATTAATGTTAATGCTACTACTAAAGCTAATGAAATGTGATATGTTGTTCTTTTATTAAGGCTAGCATTTACGTTAACATTATCAGTGTGTAAAAAATTCCAGATCTCTTTATCCATTAGCATTAACTTCAGCACTGTGTGTGTTTTTAGCAGGAAATGTTAGCTTATTATCTGTTTGAATGATATAATTGTGTGTGTGTGTGTGTAGACGGATCCGATCGAGTACGTGGAGGACGTGTGTGAGAACATGCAGCTGTTTGCTAAAGAGGATTTCCTGACAGGAGATCAGCTGCTGTTCGAGTTTAATCCAGAGGTAAACACACAACCACACACCTTTAGCAATTTAGCAATCTAGTGCTAATTGTTTGACTGTTCTATAGAACTGACAGTGCTAATAGATACGGCTAATTAGCTAACACTGCTCTTTTGTTTCTCTTTGTGTATCAGGTGATCGGCTCTGTCCTAAATCTCCTCACTGCAGACAAAGTGAACTTGCTGCTGCTGTCTCCGGAACATGAGGGTCTCTGTCCTCTGCAGGAGAAGTGGTTCGGCACTCAGTACAGCGTCGAGGGTGTGTGTGTGTGCGTGCGTGTGCTTGTGCCTGCGTGTGTGTGTGTGTGTGTGTGTGAAGGTTACCATGGGGATTAACAGACTGCAGTAAAAATATGACATACTACTGCACTAATTTATCTAGTACACTATCCAGTGCACTAGTGACCAGCTAAGGACGAAACCGCAATCTGTTCACCGAATGAGAGCATGTTAGCATAGAGTGTGTGTTAGCATAGGGTGTGTTAGCATAGAGTGTGTTAGTGTAGTGTGTGTATTAGCTTAGGATGTGTTAGCGTATTGTGTATTAGCTCAGGATGTGTTAGCATGCTAACATAGTGCTGTTGTGCTGCAGATATCCAGCAGCAGTGGAGTGACCGCTGGGCTTCAGACTTCGAGCTAAACTCAGACTTCCACCTTCCTGCTGAAAACCAGTACATCGGTGAGACACACACACACACAGCAGGAACACACACACACACACACAGCAGGAACACACACACACAGCAGGAACACACACACACAGCTTTCGTGCTCACAGCGTTGTGTGTTTTGTTCTCCTCAGCGACGGACTTTACGCTGAAACCCTCGGACTGTGACGACACGGAGTTTCCTGTTAAAGTCTCCGACGCTGCCCGAGGGTGTGTGTGGTACAAGAAGGACAACAAATTCAAAATCCCTAAAGGTGTGTTCCGAAATGTTCCTTAAACACTCTTAAATACACCCCTAATAATTCATAATAATGCTCTAAGAAAGGAATAAACAGTTTGAACCAATAATGGTCTGATATGCTAAAATATGTTAATTACAACAGGATAAAGATGTACTGACTGGAAGTGTTTAGCTTCAGAACCTGCATGTTAACCTGTCTTGCTAGCTGGCTAGCGTAGCAGATGTTAGCGCTGAACAGACACCGGTTGTCATGTCAATTTAAGGTTGTATTCTGACAGGGATAAATACCCCTGTGAGGAAATGTGTAAGTAAACTGGAACTCTGATCATGTGACCTTCTTTAAGTTAGGTAATATTCTAGAAAAGTACAGAACTCTGGGTTTTAATCTCTCTCTCACTCTCTCTCTCACTCTTTCTCTCTTTCTCTCTCTCTGTTAGCCTACGTGTGGTTCCATCTCATCTCCCCGCTGATTCAGAAGTCCCCTAAGAAGTAAGAATGGAATTTTTCAAAGCTCAAATATTTTTATAATGAGCATATGTCTTCACTGTCTTACTCTCTCTGTCTCACTCTATCTGTCTCACTCTCTGTCCCTCAGTCTGGTCCTATTTGACGTATTTGTGAACGTGTTGCTGTATAACGTTTCGGAGCCGGCATATGATGCCGACGTAGCTCAGCTCGAGTACAAACTCACAGCGGAAGAACACGGACTCGTCATCAAGGTCAAAGGGTTCAACCATAAACTACGGGTGAGACACACACACACACACACACACACACATAAAAATGTACCTTGACCTTGGTTTGTATGTGCTGTTTTCTGTGCAGCTGCTGTTTAACCTGATCGTGGATCATCTGTCTGATTTCTCTGTGCCGCCGGACGTCTTCAGCATGTTCACAGAGCAGCTGAAGAAGTCTTACTTTAACATCCTGATAAAACCCGAGAAACTCGCCAAGTGAGTGTGTGTTCACGCGCCAACCGAAACGGTGCTAAATCACATGCAATAAACCTAGATTTTAGTTTCTTTATTTCATGCTAGTCAGAGTGTGTGTGTGAGTGTGTGAAGATGTTGATGATGATGATGGTGGTGTGTGTGTGTGTCTCCAGGGACGTGCGCTTGTTGATCCTGGAGGCCGAGCGGTGGTCAGTGGTGCAGAAACACCAGGTGGTGGTGGAGGGGATCAGCATGGATGAGCTGATGGAGTTTGTATGCAGCTTTAAGGCGGAGTTTTATGCCGAGGGACTGGTGCAGGGGAACCTCACTCGTACGGTATACAACACACACCCATCACGGGGAGCTCTGATTGGCTGAGAATAGTACGGACGATAGCAGAAAGGGGCATGGTCTAATAACAGATTCTATATCAGTGATGTGTGTTTAGGAATAACATATTCTTCAGCTTTATTGCATTTGACACGCAAAAACACAGAAACTGATCCATCCCATAATACATACATCTCTTCTCACAAGTAATCACGTGCTTATGAAGTGAAGGTCCTTCAAAACTTAGAGGTAATCGGTAGTCTCAGTGATGCGGCCACCATCATGCTTCACACGGACTCTTTCCAGCTTTCTCAGCGTTAACTGATGATTACAGAGCTAACACAACTTTTTATTATTTGCACTAAAACATCTCCGCAGTTAACCTGACGATAAAAGTATTGACACCATTCACTACATGTTTCTCTGCAGTTTTATCATCATGACGTGTACCATTACAGTGGTGATTGCGTGTGTGTGTGTGTGTGTGTGTGTGTCTGTGTATGTGTGTGTGTGTTAAAACCATGTGTGCTTGTGTTATCTGCAGGAGGCCATTGACTTTCTGAACTACCTCACACAGTGAGTAACGTCTGTTAACATGTTATATGTTTGTTATTAAAGTTAGATTGGTATGTTCCATGTGTTCAGGTGGTGACACGTGTGTGTGTGTGTGTGTGTGTGTTTCAGTAAACTACAGTACAGGAAGTTGTCAGCAGAAGTTCCGGTTCAGTTCAGGGTGGTGGAGCTGCCGCAGACGTGCAGTGTGTGTAAGGTGAAGTCTCTCAGTAAAGGAGACGCAAACTCAGAAGTCACTGTTTATTACCAGGTACAAACCCTCTCTTATTGTTATTGTTATTACAGCTGCTGTTGTTATAAAATAATTTGTAATCATTAAATGTTAAATGGCAATGGAATTACAGTCGTGCTGAAATTCAGTTCTTTTTATTAGGGCTCGAGCACCGCCGGTGCGAAGCCCTATTGGATCTGCTCCGTTTATTATTATTATTATTATTATTATTATTATTATTATTACTATTACTATTATTATTTTCCGAAATGAATCGCATTTCACACTCGCACTCACAAAACTTTGCAGACGCGTCAGAACCGGTGGCAATTTACATCTGATAGGGATTCCAAAATTGATTGTACTTTAACGAACTCCTCCAAGCGATTTCATCAGTTTAGCGTCATATTTGGACGATAGAGCGATAGGGCGATAAATTGCGAAGCTTTTGAGTTTTTGTTGCATGGCGTGGGAGTGGCGGTCTCACAAATTTCGATGTTTCGCCATGAAAAAGGAAATTGTTATTACTCAAACATAGAATGTCCAATCTTCTCCAAACTTCATATGTTTGATAAATGTCCTGGCCTGAGATATCTACATGCCAAGATTCAGTAATAGTCATAGTGCCACCTGCTGGCAACAAGAAATGATTAATTTTACATTGTGATACACTCCTAAAAACATGTAAGTGCTGAAAAGTGCTAAAAAGATGGAATGGCATTCCCCTGGAAGGGCAGCCTCAACGTGCACCCGGGTGCGAGGGCCCATTCATTGCTGCTTGCAGCTTTAATTGTTGTTGTGTTTTTCAGTCTGGAGCAAAGAACCTGCGAGAGCACACACTGATGGAGCTGCTGGTGGTGAGTGTGTGTGTGTTTGTTTTTGAGATGATGTCATAGTGCTTACAGCAGCCTACCAATTGCCAACTTTACAGTACTTCAAACTGACATGCAGTGGTCTCTGTGCCTCAGTAAGGGATGCGTGGCTTGTGTGACTCAGTTCTAGTGAAGAAGGAGGGGCCTCTATGAGTCAATGCTAATGAAAGGGTGTGAACCCTAAGTCACTGTTTATGATGGAGGTGTGGTGTCTGTGAATTAGTGCCATTGAAGGAGGTGTGGTTACAGTCAGTGTTAATAAAGAAGACGTGACCTCTGTGACTCGGTCTCAGTGACGGAGGAGGAGCCTCCATAAGTCAAACTAACAAGGGAGGCGAGGCCTCTGACTCGGTCTCAGTGAAGGAGGGGCTTCTGTAATTATCAGTATTAATGTGTGTGTGTGTGTGTGTGTTACAGATGCACATGGAGGAGCCGTGCTTTGACTTCCTCAGGACTAAAGAGACTCTGGGGTGAGTCACGGATCAGACCTTTCCCTCCTCCCTCATGTTCTGTCATTCTTTAACATGTGTGTGTATATGTGTGTGGGGTTTGTCTTGCAGGTATCACGTCTACCCCACCTGCAGAAACACCTCCGGCATCCTTGGCTTCTCCGTCACTGTGGAAACGCAGGCCACCAAGTTCAGGTGGGTCTCCTGCGCCGCTGAGTCAACAAGGGCGGGGCTTAATCAGCCAATGGGATATTCACGATGATGTGACATGATCGTACCAATTCACAGAATGTAAAAGCAGTATTATATAATGTAGAGTTTTGGGGCTTGTTGGTGACGTCATGATCATTTTATTAAAATTATTCAAATGAGGTGTGTGTGTGTGTTACAGTACAGAGCATGTGGAGATGAAGATGGAGGAGTTCCTGCAGAGCTTTGGAGAGACGCTGGCAGCGCTGACTGATGATACATTCAGGAGTCATGTGACGGCGCTGGTGAAGCTGAAGCAGTGTGAGGACACACACTTAGGGGAGGAGGTGGAGCGACACTGGAACGAGGTCATCACCCAACAATACATCTATGACCGACTCCAGCGTGAGGTCAGTGTCTCTCACACACACACACAATTACCTAAAAGTGTATATGTATGTGTGATAACTGTGTGTGTGTGTGTGTGTGTGTCAGATCAAGGCTCTGAAGCTGATCAGTAAAGATGAGCTGATTAACTGGTTCCTGCAGCACAGGTCTCAGATCAGCAGGAGACTCAGCGTGCACGTAAGTGATGTGTTAATGACACAATAATAAATACGTAACACCCTGAAGTTGATTATTTTCCTCTAACGGCATGCTTCCAAGCTTTTTATTCCTCTGACAACACAGCAGCTTACCCACAATTACAATGTTGTATTAATTAAAGCTTAAAGTTAGGCTTTACCTCTGACTGTTACAAAGCGCTGACACTGGAGACTCCTTCCATACATGTTACATAAACACATTTCTCTTTACACACGTTTTAAATAAAAATCTGTTTATTATGAGTGGAGCGTCTGCTGTACATGTCCCAGTTACTATAGAAACAATAATGCAAGCTCCGCCCCCGAGCACTAGCAGAGCAGGGAGAAGGCATTTGTTACACGCGGGGGGTTAAGGGGGTTCGTCATCATTCAGGAGTGGAAATGATTCTGAACCAGAATGCCAATGACCTCCATGACGTCCTGATGTGTATAAAGAGTTAATGAGATTTGATATGTTTTGATTGATTGATTGACAGGTGGTGGGATTCGGGTCCCAAGAGAACGACCCCCCGGCTGAGGAGGAACCAGAGACGTCTCAGTATGGCCAGGTGTCCGAACTGGTGTTCCTCTCTCCGTCACACACACCCTCGTCTAACATCATCATCACCAACATCAGAGCTTTCACAAACACACTCACACTATATCCATATCACAAAGTCCTCCAGTAAACACACACACGCACACACAAAGTGTACACACATGACGCCGGAGCTCTGAGGATGTGAGGCCAATCCTGATGAGGAAAAGTGCTACTTTACAACAAGAAGAGTTTTAATTTAAACTCTTTCTATCTCTCTCTCTCTCGGGGTGCCAATATATTTGCATAGTGTTGCTGACTGATTTGCTACACGCTGTCCTGTATACAGTTTATTCCCATAATTAAAAAGAGTTTGAAAAAGCGATTAGAAAATTTATAACAGGTGCTTTGAAGCGGTTGTGTGAAACGTTTGAGATGTTTGAGCTCCAGACGAGATGCGGCACTGACGTCGCTGGACTCCAGCTGCAAGACTCAGGAGTTAGATGATCAGATGGATGAAGCTCTTCCTGCTCTGCTGCTGTGTCTATTAAACTTTTACTAACATGCTTCACAACTTGGATTATGATTTCTATGAAGATCTTCCTGCATCTTCTGACCTCTGACCACACCTGGGCCGATAATTAGATAAATTAGACACTTGAGGAATGAGGAACAGAAGTGAGGCTGGTGATGTCAGGGAGCTTCCTGTTAGTTTGGTGCTCTATAACCCTTAGAAACCCCGTTTTGTAATGTTTTACTCTAGACGAGGTCCCGCCCCCCCAGTCAGCGCTCTCCTATCATACGACAGGGTGAAGACCAAAACCTGCCTCGTCCGTGACACGTGAATCTTTTCTAACTGCTGCTCACACTGCATAATGGGGTGATGTAACACACATGGAGGAAAGAGCTATCTGCCCTCTTCCACATACATGAACTCACTGGAACGAGTGGGTAGTATCGCTGTGATTGACAGGGGAGGGAGAGTAAACCCCACCCACACAGAGACCACGGACAATTACACTCATGTCAGAATGGAAATGAATCATTTGAGATGTTCAGAGAGAAAACCACACGGCACTGTCAGTGAATAAAGCTGATTATGTATGTAGCATGATTATATTTCAATAAATAAGTCAATAAAATAAAAAGAAATCCTTTGATTTGTGAAAGTTCTTCGAAATGATTCACTAAAAAGGAACAGCTCTGCTCCACTTTCGCTCTGTGTGTGTGTGTGTGTGTGTGTGTGTGTGTGTGTGTGTGTGTGTGTGTGTGTGTGAAAGAGAGAGAGTGAGATTGTCCGTGTTCTTGCTACTGGTTCCTCTGAAACATCTTTCATCACAATGGAGTAAGAGCAACAGCTTTATATAACAATATACACTGATGAGGAAGAAGAAGAAAATGATGAAGATGGTGTGATGGAGTTCCCAGAAGGAATGAGCTGTTAGACAGGAGAGAAGTTGGAGTTACTGACACTAATAATCAGGTAACATCAAAGCAACTGTTAATATATGCAAATTTGTTCATATAAATAGAAGTTAATTATATTTTGCTACAGGGTTTAATAAACATTGTGGAAATGTGTGTGTGTGTGTGTGTGTGTGTGAAACACTTGCAGAATGTTGTATTTGTATGATGCGTTGTACACATGATACAGGTGAGATCCACCAGATGTAAAACAGATCAGCAGGTCATTCTGCATCTCGGGTGTGTGTGTGTGTGTGTGTGTACACTGGTTATCTGCAGCACTGTGATGGAAAAGTGGTGTACATGGAATAGTATGTGAATAATTAAGTGTCTCGGGGCGGTGGTGTGTATAAATATTAATCTTGCAGCTTCAACATTCATTCACAATTCATTACCAAGTCTTTCTGCTTCTTATACACACACACACACACACACGCACACACACACACACACACACACACACAGGGCATTGCATTGCTCACCTCACATCACACACACTTGTCTCAAGAAATATTGCTCAGTTCAGTAAACTGTTTGATAAAATAATTCGTGTTTTAGGGTTCAGATTTCTGGGAGAACCCAAAAGGGTTCTATGTAGAAGTGTACAGCAGGGTTCTGCAGGGTTCCAATCATAACAAAACTGTGGGAAGAGTGTCCTGCTGAAAGTTAATGAGGGATGAAGAAACTGAGAAGACTGAGACATGTGGACATGAGAAGTCTGACTCTGTGTGTTTGTGTGTGTGTGTGTGTGTGTGTGTGTGTGTGTGTGTGTGTGTGTGTGTGTGTTATGGAGGTCAGATGAGTGCTGGAATTGTAGTGATATCAGGAGGAATTTTAGCTGCTGTGATTCTGCCGTGTATCATCACTGTGCTGTGTTATATACACACCCATACACACCCACACACACGTTTCCCTACAGCACTAATTCCGAATGAAATAATCCCACACTAAAGAAATGGATTAAATTGTGTCCGTTATTATTGTGTGTAATGTGTTTATTGTCTGTTGTTGTGTTTGGCATTTGGTGTTTGTGCTGGGGTTTGGTGTCGGTGATTGGTGTTTGTGCAGGTGTTTGGTGCTGGTGTTTATGCTGGTGTTTGTTGTCTGTGATTGGTGTTTGTGCTGGTGTTTGTGTTGCTGTCTGTGTATGTGTTGGTGTTTGTGCTGGTGTTTAGTGCTGGTGTTTATGCTGGTGTTTGGTGTCTGTGATTGGTGTTTGTGCTGGTGTTTGGTGTCTGTGTTTGTGCTGGTGTTTGTGTTGGTGTTTGTGTTGGTGTTTGTGCTGGTGTTTGGTGTTGGTGTCTGTGCTGGTGTTTGTGTTGGTGTTTGTGCTGGTGTTTGGTGTTTATAGTGGGGTTTAGTGTCGGTGATTGGTGATTGTGCTGGTGTTTGTGTTGGTGTTTGTGCTGGTGTTTGTGTTGGTGTTTGGTGTCTGTGTTTGTGCTGGTGTTTGGTGTTTGGTGTCAGTGATTGGTGTTTGTGCTGGTGTTTGTGTTGGTGTTTGTGTTGCTCTTTGTGTTGCTGTCTGTGATTGTGCTGGTGTTTATGCTGGTGTTTATGCTGGTGTTTGGTGTCGGTGATTGGTGTTTGTGCTGGTGTTTGTGTTGCTGTCTGTGTTTGTGTTGGTGTTTGTGCTGGTGTTTAGTGCTGGTGTTTATGCTGGTGTTTGGTGTCTGTGATTGGTGTTTGTGCTGGTGTTTGGTGTCTGTGTTTGTGCTGGTGTTTGTGTTGGTGTTTGGGCTGGTGTTTGTGTTGGTGTTTGGTGTTTGTGTTTGGTGTCGGGGTGATTGGTGTTTGTGCTGGTGTTTGTGCTGGTGTTTAGTGTTGGTGTTTGGTGTCGGTGGTTGTGCTGGTGTTTGGTGTTGTGGTTGTGCTGGTGTTTGGTGTCGGTGATTGGTGTTTTGTGTTGGTGTCTGTGCTGATGTTTGGTGTCTGTGTTTGTGCTGGTGTTTGTGTTGCTGTCTGTGTTTGTGCTGTTGTTTTGTGTCTGTGTTTGTGTCTGTGTTTGTGTTGCTGTCTGTGTTTGTGCTGGTGTTTATGCTGGTGTTTGGTGCTGGTGTTTATGCTGGTGTTTGGTGTCTGCGATTGGTGTTGGTGTTTGGTGTAAATGATTGCTATTTGTGTTGCTGTCTTTGTTTGTGCTGGTGTTTGGTGTCTGTGTTTGGTGTCGGTGATTGGTGTTTGTGCTGGTGTTTGGTGTTGGTGTTTGTGCTGGTGTTTGGTGTCTGTGTCTGTGCTAGTGTTTTTGTTTCTGTTTGTGCTGGTGTTTGTGTTGCTGTTTGTGTTGCTGCCTGTGTTTGTGCTGGTGTTTTGTGTCTGTGCTGGTGTTTGTGTTGGTGTTTGTGCTGGTGTTTTGTGTTTGTGCTGGGGTTTGGTGTCGGTGATTGGTGATTGTGCTGGTGTTTGTGTTGGTGTTGGTGTTTGGTGTCTGTGTTTGTGCTGGTGTTTGGTGTTTGGTGTCGGTGATTGGTGTTTGTGTTGGTGTTTGTGCTGGTGTTTGTGTTGGTGTTTGTGCTGGGGTTTGGTGTCGGTGATTGGTGATTGTGCTGGTGATTGTGTTGGTGTTTGTGCTGGTGTTGGTGTTGGTGTTTGGTGTCTGTGTTTGTGCTGGTGTTTGGTGTCGGTGGTTGTGCTGGTGTTTGGTGTCGGTGGTTGTGCTGGTGTTTGTGTTGGTGTTTGTGCTGGTGTTTGGTGTCGGTGTTTGTGCTGGTGTTTGGTGTTTGTGTTTGGTGTCGGGGTGATTGGTGTTTGTGCTGGTGTTTGCGCTGCTGTCTGTGTTTGTGCTGGTGTTTAGTGTTGGTGTTTGGTGTCTCTGATTGGTGTTTGTGCTGGTGTTTGGTGTCTGTATTTGTGCTGGTGTTTGTGTTGGTGTTTGTACTGTTGTTTGGTGTTTGTGCTGGTGTTTGGTGTGGGTGATTGGTGTTTGTGCTGGTGTTTAGTGTTGGTGTCTGTGCTGGTGTTTATGCTGGTGTTTGGTGTTTGGTGTCTGTGTTTGTGCTGGTGTTTGGTGTCGGTGGTTGTGCTGGTGTTTGGTGTCGGTGGTTGTGCTGGTGTTTGGTGTCGGTGGTTGTGCTGGTGTTTGTGCTGGTGTTTGGTGTTTGTGTTTGGTGTCGGGGTGATTGGTGTTTGTGCTGGTGTTTGCGCTGCTGTCTGTGTTTGTGCTGGTGTTTGGTGTCTGTGTCTGTGCTAGTGTTTGTGTTTCTGTTTGTGCTGGTGTTTGTGTTGCTGTTTGTGTTGCTGCCTGTGTTTGTGCTGGTGTTTTGTGTCTGTGCTGGTGTTTGCGTTGGTGTTTGTGCTGGTGTTTGGTGTTTGTGCTGGGGTTTGGTGTCGGTGATTGGTGATTGTGCTGGTGTTTGTGTTGGTGTTTGTGCTGGTGTTTGTGCTGGTGTTTGGTGTCTGTGTTTGTGCTGGTGTTTGTGCTGGTGTTTGGTGTCTGTGTTTGTGCTGGTGTTTGGTGTTTGGTGTCGGTGATTGGTGTTTGTGTTGATGTTTGTGCTGGTGTTTGTGTTGGTGTTTGTGCTGGGGTTTGGTGTCGGTGATTGGTGATTGTGCTGGTGATTGTGTTGGTGTTTGTGCTGGTGTTTGTGTTGGTGTTTGGTGTCTGTGTTTGTGCTGGTGTTTGGTGTTTGGTGTCTGTGATTGGTGTCTGTGTTTGTGCTGGTGTTTGTGCTGGAGTTTGGTGTCGGTGGTTGTGCTTGTGTTTGGTGTTGTGGTTGTGCTGGTGTTTGGTGTTTGTGCTGGTGTTTTGTGTTGGTGTCTGTGCTGATGTTTGGTGTCTGTGTTTGTGCTGGTGTTTGTGTTGCTGTCTGTGTTTGTGCTGGTGTTTTGTGTCTGTGTTTGTGTCTGTGTTTGTGTTGCTGTCTGTGTTTGTGCTGGTGTTTATGCTGGTATTTGGTGCTGGTGTTTGGTGTCGGTGATTGGTGATTGTGCTGGTGTTTGTGTTGGTGTTTGTGCTGGTGTTTGTGTTGGTGTTTGGTGTTTTTGTTTGTGCTGGTGTTTGGTGTTTGGTGTCGGTGATTGGTGTTTGTGTTGGTGTTTGTGTTGCTGTCTGTGATTGTGCCGGTGTTTGGTGCTGGTGTTTGGTGTCTGTGTTTGTGCTGGTGTTTGTGCTGATGTTTGTGCTGGTGTTTGGTGTTTGTGTTTGGTGTCGGGGTGATTGGTATTTGTGCTGCTGTCTGTGTTTGTGCTGGTGTTTAGTGTTGGTGTTTGGTGTCTCTGATTGGTGTTTGTGCTGGTGTTTGGTGTCTGTGTTTGTGCTGGTGTTTGTGTTGGTGTTTGTGCTGGTGTTTATGCTGGTGTTTGTTGTCTGTGATTGGTGTTTGTGCTGGTGTTTGGTGTCTGTGTTTGTGCTGGTGTTTGTGTTGGTGTTTGTGCTGTTGTTTGGTGTTTGTGCTGGTGTTTGGTGTCGGTGATTGGTGTTTGTGCTGGTGTTTGGTGTCGGTGGTTGTGCTGGTGTTTGGTGTCGGTGGTTGTGCTGGTGTTTGTGTTGGTGTTTGTGCTGGTGTTTGGGCTGGTGTTTGTGCTGGTGTTTGGTGTTTGTGTTTGGTGTCGGGGTGATTGGTGTTTGTGCTGGTGTTTGTGCTGGTGTTTGTGTTGCTGTCTGTGTTTGTGCTGGTGTTTAGTGTTGGTGTTTGTGCTGGTGTTTATGCTGGTGTTTGGTGTCTGTGATTGGTGTCTGTGTTTGTGCTGGTGTCTGTGCTGGTGTTTGGTGTCGGTGGTTGTGCTGGTGTTTGGTGTTGTGGTTGTGCTGGTGTTTGGTGTTGTGGTTGTGCTGGTGTTTGGTGTCGGTGATTGGTGTTTGGTGCTGGTGTCTGTGCTGATGTTTGGTGTCTGTGTTTGTGCTGGTGTTTGTGTTGCTGTCTGTGTTTGTGCTGGTGTTTTGTGTCTGTGTTTGTGTTGGTGTTTGTGTTGGTGTTTGTGTTGGTGTTTGTGTTGCTGTCTGTGTTTGTGCTGGTGTTTAGTGTTGGTGCCTGTGCTGGTGTTTATGCTGGTGTTTGGTGTCTGTGATTGGTGTTTGTGCTGGTGTTTGGTGTCTGTGTTTGTGCTGGTGTTTGTGTTGGTGTTTGTGCTGGTGTTTGGGCTGGTGTTTGGTGTCGGGGTGATTGGTGTTTGTGCTGGTGTTTGTGCTGCTGTCTGTGTTTGTGCTGGTGTTTGTGTTGGTGTTTGTGCTGGTGTTTGGTGTTTATGCTGGTGTTTGGTGTCTGTGATTGGTGTTTGTGCTGGTGTTTGGTGTCGGTGTTTGTGCTGGTGTTTGCTGTCGGTGGTTGTGCTGGTGTTTGGTGTAGGTGGTTGTGCTGGTGTTTGGTGTCGGTGATTGGTGTTTGTGCTGGTGTTTGGTGTCGGTGATTGGTGTTTGTGCTGGTGTTTGGTGTCTGTGTTTGTGCTGGTGTTTGTGTTGCTGTCTGTGTTTGTGCTGGTGTTTTGTGTCTGTGTTTGTGTTTGTGTTGGTGTTTGTGTTGGTGTTTGTGTTGCTGTCTGTGTTTGTGCTGGTGTTTATGGTGGTGTTTGGTGCTGGTGTTTATGCTGGTGTTTGGTGTCTGCGATTGGTGTTGGTGTTTGGTGTCAATGATTGCTATTTGTGTTGCTGTCTTTGTTTGTGCTGGTGTTTGGTGTCGGTGATTGGTGTCGGTGATTGGTGTCGGTGATTGGTGTCGGTGATTGGTGTTTGTGCTGGTGTTTGGTGTTGGTGTTTGTGCTGGTGTTTGGTGTCTGTGTCTGTGCTAGTGTTTGTGTTTCTGTTTGTGCTGGTGTTTGTGTTGCAGTTTGTGTTGCAGCCTGTGTTTGTGCTGGTGTTTTGTGTCTGTGCTGGTGTTTGTGTTGGTGTTTGTGCTGGTGTTTGGTGTTTGTGCTGGTGTTTGGTGTCGGTGATTGGTGATTGTGCTGGTGTTTGTGCTGGTGTTTGTGTTGGTGTTTGGTGTCTGTGTTTGTGCTGGTGTTCGGTGTTTGGTGTCGGTGATTGGTGTTTGTGTTGGTGTTTGTGTTGCTGTCTGTGATTGTGTTGGTGTTTGTGCTGGTGTTTGTGTTGGTGTTTATGCTGGTGTTTGGTGTCTGTGTTTGTGCTGGTGTTTGTGCTGATGTTTGTGCTGGTGTTTGGTGTTTGTGTTTGTGTTGGTGTTTGTGCTGGTGTTTGTGCTGGTGTTTGTGCTGCTGTTTGTGTTGCTGTCTGTGTTTGTGCTGGTGTTTAGTGTTGGTGTTTGTGCTGGTGATTATGCTGGTGTTTGGTGTCTCTGATTGGTGTTTGTGCTGGTGTTTGGTGTCTGTGTTTGTGCTGGTGTTTGTGTCGGTGGTTGTGCTGGTGTTTGGTGTAGGTGGTTGTGCTGGTGTTTGGTGTCTGTGCTGGTGTTTGGTGTCAGTGTTTGTGCTGGTGTTTGGTGTTTGTGCTGGGGTTTGGTGTCGGCGATTGGAGTTTGTGCTGGTGTTTGGTGTCGGTGTTTATGCTGGTGGTGGTGTTGGGTTTGGTGTTTGGGTTTGGTGTTTGGTGTAGCATTACTTTTGTGAGTGTGATGTCTCAGAGTCGGTTGTATCCGCAGTGACGTGTGCAGTGTGGATGGAGCCATTGCTGCTATTGACCTTTCTATTTGTTCCACCCACAGCTACTGTCTCACCTGCTCGCCATACTATCGCCATGACGATGTGTGTAATGGGAGCATGTGGCTCGCTATCGCTCACCGAGAGGCGTTACTGCACTCGGCACAGCGGCCATAATGAACTTCTACACCAAGCACTGACGTCTGACCTCTGAAGTTCACAGATAACAACTGTTCTGTTACCTGTTTCCTTCCCGAATCTCTGTTTGTAAATAAAGTTATCCGTTTTATTTTGCCAAACTTCCACTTGAAAGATTTTACTTTTACTCAAGAGGAGGCTCACAAAGTAGGGAGTGTTTAAGATTTTAATGTTGATATCTGTTTACAACAAGGGGTGGAGATTAAGTTACTTTTGGTCAGCCAATTGTAAACATGAGCATGTGACATCCTTACAATAGTTTTTGCTAGCAAGGTAAGTGCTAGCTAACTAGCTTGTATAGTAGCACATTTACTCTGTCTGTGTGTGTGTGTGTGTGTGTGTGTGTGTGTGTGTGTGTGTGTGTGTGTGTGTGTGTGTATGTGTTACATGTGCAGTAATGATGTAAATCATCTGTAATATATTCAGCACATCTCAATGGCCGTCTCTCACAGCTATTAATACTGAACTCCAACCATAAGAAAGAGCATATTATGGCACTTCATATCTGTGTATGGTCTCAGTAGGATCTGCATCAGACAAAAAAGACACACACTTGTGTAATCTAGTAAAATAAGTCATAGCTAATAAAATGTTAGACTCCATCTCATGACATACGCTCATGAGATGCAATGCAATGCAAGAAATGCAATGTTGTGTCTCTGGACAATGATGAATTAAACTTTCACATTTTCTTAGAGATGTTGTAATGGGCATTGTGTTATTATTTAGACTGGACTATCGTAATGAGATTGACCACGTTGTTCAGTTTCACATAATATTTTAATAATAATAATGATTGGCGTGTCTAAAGTGTCCGTAGTGTATGACTGTGTGTGAGTGTGTATGTGATTGTGCCCTGCGACGGACTGGCACCCTGTCCAGGGTGTACCCCGCCTTGTGCCCGATGCTCCCTGG
>JAFFST010049237.1:42705-57275 GCA_022414735.1 Noturus placidus | reverse complement strand
AATATTTTGTACTTTGTTACAATACCACAGAAATACTGACGTCACACGCACATCCTGTGGCGTATAATACGTATAATACACCACAGGATGTGCGTGTGAAGTCAGTATTTCTGTTTATTTGTTTGTTATTTTGGAATTTGCAAATATTTCAGTAAGTAAATAAGTAAATAATGAATGTAACAGTGGTGACACTAAACACGGGGAAGATGCAAATACATTGATGACGCAATCACGTCCGTAACCCACCCCCGGCCATCATCAGCCATCATTCTACCCCCCTCATTGATGATGTAATATATAGACGACCCCCATCCCCCTTTCATTAAAGATGAGACATTAGCTAGTGAGCTCTCTCACTGTGGCAAACTCGCTTCCCCGTCTAAACAGATCACAATCAGGAGTAAATCTGACCAGGTCAAGCATGTGTTGTCTTTTAGAAGATTGACATTGTAAGGATCCAGCTAGATCCTCATGGGTTACTCAGGAAAGTTAAAATAACTCAGCCAGACACAAAGTGAAAGTGCTGTTCATCGTTTATTTCAAGAAGGATACCATAGGTTTACGTAGGGTTACAGGTCTGTCATTAGAAGAGGATTAAAAAGAGTAAAACATCCCAAAATTGGTACCTTATATGAGACCGTGTGTCCACACACAGGTTCACAGAGAGAGAGAGAGAGAGAGAGGGGCGGTGACCACGCCCCTTGACCCTACATGACATCATCATAGCCAATCATTACAACATACATGATACTGAACAATAAAAACACCGATCTAGAGAGCACATTAACTTTTAAGATCTGTGTTTTTGACTACGTTATCTAAAAACAGAGCACCTGGTGTGGGTGTGTCCACAGGGTACAGGTGATGAAAACTGTGTTTTGGCTCGAGGCAGGTACATTGATTTAACAATGTTGTAGACTTTCCCTCCGATACCGGACCGGAGGAGTTTGAACATCAGTCAGACCGAGTCAAATGCTTTATGAAAGTCTACAAAGCAAGCAAAGATTCTGTCCTTTTTGTTTTTGATGGTGGTGTTAATGAGTGTGTGTAGAGTTTAGGTAGATGCGGTCGGTTTTGAGGTGTTTGGGTAAAAAGAGGGTAACGCCTCTGTAGTTTCTGGGGACAAATTTGTCACCGTTCTTCAGAACAGGTGTTATGAGGCCTTGGTTCCAGATTTTGAGGAACATGCGGATATAGAGCTTCTAACATCTTGTCATTACTGTATTTAATGATTTCATTGCTGATCTTATCTGGACCACGTGATTTGTTTAATTTGAGGGTCTTTATGTGTTTCTTTATCTCAGAAAGTGAAATTTTGTAATCTAAGGGATTTTGATGGCAGTTTTCCTTTCATGGAGGGTTTTCTTTATTTCTGATGGTTCTGGGTTAGCAGGTTTGAGTAGATCTGTGAAGTAGTTTTTCCAGATTGTTCAGATATAGCTATTTATTCAGGTGATTTGTCCAGGTTTTTGTAAATTTTACAAAAGCAACTTTGATCAATTGCTTCTTCAATTTTGTTTAAGTTGGTGTTCATATATGGTTCTTTCTAGTTTTGTATGTTGTTTATCTGTTTTTTAAGGCTGTTGCATACTGCAGTCTGTATTGTGTATCTGTATTACAGGAGCATTAGTCAGGATAAGGTCTCTAACTGTTAACTTTTTTTTTTCAGCTTAAGCCAACCCTTCTTTCTCGCTCATGTACACAAAGCTAACCATGTGGTAGGTTTGTTTTGTTCTGTTTCAGATCTCCATGATGAGTGTGATTAACTCCAGACTGTCCAAGGAGCAGGAGATGAAGCTATGCTCTCTACTCGGTCACGCTAAACTCAGTCTGCTGTACAAGGCCAGCGTGCACGGCTTCAACGGCAACATCTTCCACCAAAAGTGTGATCGCCAGGGCCCCACTGTTACTGTAGCGTATAATAACTCAGGTTACATTTTCGGAGCGTACATCAGTAAAGATTATGTACAGACAGGTCAGAACATCGTAGATGACAAAGCCTTCCTGTTCAGCTTCAATGAGCGTGAGGTTGATAAAGCTCCTCTGCGTGTGGTGAGCACAGATGCACAGCGATCCTATATTGATGGAAACACTGGGCCCAATTTCATCTCCTTGATTTTTATATACAATAACACCGCCACTGTGAACAGCAATCCAGGCACGTATAATTTTGACCCAGCGGAGATGTATGGCAATGACCTCCAGCTGAGCGAGTGTGAGGTGTACCGAGTGGAAGGTGAGCTTTATTTCAGTTAAAGTATTAGGTTAAAGCAGAGATGGTTCATGTGAATATTAGTGTTTGTTTCCCTGCAGGGCTTGGATCACTCATGGAGAAACCGTGGAGAAACCTCGAGTGGAGTTTGGAGTAAGAAAAGTCAAACCCAGTATAAATCTTCCTCAGAATTACAGTTAATATAGGTTCCTGATTAATTTAAAACTGCTCTGTGGTTTCCACCATAAAGGAACTGGTTCTACTGGACTAGAACCATGGAAGTGATGTCATTAGCTATGAGGTTTATTTTGGGAAGGTTATGTCACAGTCACAGTTCTAACCCGTTAAAGATCTTAAATCAAAAGTCCACCCTGAATGACTCACATATTAACATTTATAACTACATATGTGATCTTCAGAGGTTTCCACATATCCATTCATTGGTCTATTTTTACTTTGGTTAATGGTTTCCAACATTACCCACAATGCTGTTCGGCTACCTGTTAATGATGTTGGTGCTGTGGGATTTCGCCCTCGCTTCATCACTACCTAAAGAGAGCGATGCCGCAGCACTTTAGTCCTTTAGTCTGTCCAGCTCTGTGACCTCCTCATCTGTACACTCTGCTCAAACATATCAGCTTCCAAAGCTTCAACTTACCATCAAAGCCATCATACTCATCATCTCATACATCCTGAACTAGTCGAGCCAAGTCTTGAGCCTCAGTGTCATATAACGACGTTGCATTCTGGAACTTTGATCAACGTTTGCTCAAACGTTTCCACTACTTCTGTGCTGGATTTTTCATTCGTATGATGCTGAATGTTGCTGGAAAATGAAAAATGAGTGAGAAAAGATGTTTTATTTCCAGGAGATAATAGTAAAACCTGAGCATTATCACTTACCACAAATGTTCTCACATTTTTCTTTCTGCTGTAACTGCAAACAATAGCAATAACAATGTCCCCTGTGACATCATCACAACACACAACCACTAACTTCTTCAAGATATAACGGCAATAGCCAACAAATTATCATGAGAATCCATAAACACACCACAAATATTTCAGTATAAACATGGTTAACATGTGTCAGAGTTTAAAGTTAATAACTGTGTGTGTTAGGAAGAGGAAATCTCTGATGGATGAAATCTCGCGCTGGACTCCGAGTGTGAGCTCGGTGCAGAAAGCCCGTGTGTTGCTTGTCGGTGCTGTTGGAACGGGTAAATCCAGCTTCTTTAACTCTGTTAGCTCCGTGTTTAAAGGTCACGTGAGCTGCCGAGCCAACACGGGCATCGCCGGCACCAGCCTCACCACACAGGTAACTCGCTAATTTCACTAATTATTAAACATAGTTTTTATTACAGAGCAGTGTACTACAATTAGAGCATTTATGTAAACCTGTGATTTGCAGGTATGTCTATAAATATATAAGATGATGATGATGATGATAATGATGGGGGTTTGTTTGTGTGTGTGTGTGTGTGTGTGTGTGTGTGTGTGTGTGTGTGTGTGTGTGTGTGTAGTTCCGTGTGTACTCCATTAAGGCTGGCAGTAAGTTTCTGCCGATCACGCTGTGTGACAGTATGGGCCTAGAGGAGGGACTTAACGCCGGACTGGACATCGACGACTTCACCAACATTTTAAAGGGTCACATTCAGGACAGATACCAGGTAGAGCTGAGTAATATCATCTTGTTTAGTGTTAATGTATGAACATTGGACCACTTTGTTAGCTGATGAAGCGCAAAGACCTGTGAAAATGAACATACACAAAGGTATATTTGGTATGAATACAAATTTTGGTCCTATGGGTGTGAAAACTTTTGCACTTCATGCTATCTTTATATGTAATCCACTGGTCCCATGTTCTAAACCCTCAAAAGCTGTTTAGTTACACTGCTGATACTTTTTCTGCTCTGTCTCTCTCTCTCTCTCTCTCTCCAGTTTAACCCGTCGGTGCCTCTCCAATCGGAGTCAGCTTATTTTTGTAAAACCCCGACTTTGAAGGAAAAGATCCACACTGTGGTATACGTGATGGACGCCTGCAAGATCAAACTGCTGTCTGAAAAGCTGATCGAGAAACTGGCTGCTTTCCGCAGAAAAGCCAACCTCATGGGTAACACACACACACACACACAATGTTCTTTATCTTATTAACTTGAAGAGAGAGAATAAAGAGAGAGAATAAAGAGAAGCTAGTGAAGGAATGAGTGTTTATATCTGCTATAACGTAAGTGACAACAGGAACTAACTTGTTTCACAACTTTAAATGTAATTATAAATGGATAAAGGTATGATGTGTGTTTCTTAATAAACAGAAATGTAAATTGTTATGGATATAAGAAGAAAAACACACTTGGGGAAATGCAGTTATAGGAAAATAATCAGCTTTGGGGTGGTAACACCGCTTCATGACACCGCCCTGTTACCCAGTATTTAGTTTCAACACACAGTGTTACCTATTTACCCAAATGTCCCACTCTAGAACCGAACATCAAGCCAGAACTCCAGAACCCAGCAGAGTTCATGTAAACTAATGTTTAACTACAGACATGAAAGCATCGCTATATCACAAATACTGTGTGTGTGTGTGGGGGGTTGGTATGTGCTCTACAGGAATCTCCCAGATGGTTCTGCTGACTAAGGTGGATGAAGCGTGTCGTTCTGTGGGAGAAGATCTGAAGCATGTATATCAGAGCCATTACATTTACAAGATGGTGAGATTTGGGAAATTGGCATATGAGACACACATACTGTACTTATAACAAAGCTCTTACCAGTCCTAGCTAGTATCGGCTAACTACCTAGCCTAGCTTGTTCTTTAGAAAATCAGAAATCCCCTATATGAGGCTCGATAAAAGAGCACAACGGTATCTTTAGTGTCCTTTAGCTAGTGTTGTTGTGTTATGGCATAAACTTTAGCTAGCTTTTGTGTGGAAATTACTTCTGATGTTAGCTAGCTAGTTTTTTGTGGATTAAATTAACAGTCTGAACTGGAACATTCACGTAGCTATCTAATGTATTATTTTACCCAGAGAATAATGACAAGCCTATGGTTTTTAAAGTAATGTAGGAGCTTACTTTTCTACGTGTGTGTGTGTGTGTGTGTGTGTGTGTGTGTGTGTGTGTGTGTGTGTGTGTGTGTTTAGATGCAGGAGGTGAGTGTACGTCTGGGTGTTTCTCTCTCTGCTGTGGTTCCAGTGAAGAACTACAGCAAAGAGATTGAGCTCGACCCATACACTGATATCGTGCTGCTCAATGCCGTTCAGCAGATCATCAGAACCTCTGATGCATACTTCGACGACGTTTCCTGCGAGGAAGAGTAGAGTCTAGAACGATAGACGTCTTAAAAGCTGGACTACATCATCATAAACCTGCTTCAGACTTAAACCTGCATGTTAAATCACAACGTTTACTTCCTCCCCTGCTGAATATAACTGACATGAACAGCTTGCGCTTGTTGAAATAAATATGCATTTCAAATTTAAATCCTTGAAATAAATATCGTGTTTTTGAAATGAATCACTGTTCACTTCCTGATAAGTTTATCAAATGTGTTTCCTGGTTCCTGTGTTGGCACCTTTCTTCTCTGTTGACAGATACAGAGGAAGCCCCTCACCATTGGCACATTTACATACTTTCCAGTCAACCCATTTAACCCATTGGCTCTGTCGTGTGCCTGTTCTATGCTCTGTTTTTTCTTTGAATAAATGAGAGATCTTGCCATTTAAACTTTGTGTGTCTGCTTGGTGTGGAAAGTGTATGGCAGGGCGAGGGCGCCGTCTCTCTTGTTTTCCTAACATCACAACTGCAACACTTCCTGTATGCTCTTAGAACACTTTTTGGACCGGAAGATGTTAATTTATTTATTTTTATTCTAATAAACACAACAACAGGCTATAAAACACATATTAAAGCACAACAACACAGCTGTGTATAAAAGTGACCGTGAACATGCTCTGCTCGCTAATTTACATATGTAACATCTGCTGGAGAAGTGTATGGTGAATAGTTGGTGCTAGCTATGTGAAATAATTTGAGGTAACATCAACACAGTGCTGCGTTCTGGGAGCCAGTCACACTAGAAATGTACATTTTGTGTATCTGTGTGAAATAAGTGCTGAGACAAATTCTCTGTTTCCTTTCCTTGACAAATTGATGTTTATTTATTGTTCTGTACATCCAGCTGAAAGAATATCAGCCAGCAGGTTATCACCATGTGACTGTGCACAACCTGGATATAGGGATCTGAGATCTCAGCTTTGATAAGATGTGATAGGAACTAGGTGCACTCCTGTTTGTCTCGACCTACCTAACACACGGTGTGAAGAATTTGGAGAAGGTCAAAATTTTTGCCATAAAATTTTTTTATAAAAAGATCAAAATAAAAGTTTTATAGTTTAGTTTTTGAGTGATGAGCTCTGGGAGGTTTGTGTTCATATGTGTGGGGAAACTCCTGACTGGAATTTGGGTAATTTTCTGCACCATGTTGTTAATAAAGAGCATGCGGCCTCTCGTTCATCACGGGTTTGTCTCGAGTGGCGTGACTGAGGGATGGCGAGGTTCTTCTCCCAGTCCTGATGAGAGAGAGAGAGACACAGAGGGAGAGACTTCTACAGATCAGCTACAGGTAATCACCAACATTCCAACATTGTTATGAATATAAACTGCTTTCTAATGAAATGTAAAGATTTACTGAAGTGAATCCGTTCTAAAGTACACAGATTTATAAATATATTGTGTTACATTTACCTTTTATTCAAAGTGTCTAAACACTCTCTCATTATTATTATTAATTACTATTATTATACACTGCAAAAATTATATCTTAGTAAGTGAAAACATCTTGAACCCAAATATATGTAATATTTTTATTATAGTTTTCTGAATCAAATGTTACATTGTTTAAATTAATTTGACTATATTCAACTACGTTAAGACGTCGTCTTCTGTAGTGATGTAATATCTGTTTGAACCTGAACCCCGTGGGTATGATGTGTTCTATTTGACACCAGGTGTAGGTGTGTTACAGATGTGATGGATGTACAGGTGTGTTTTGCGCTCTCATTGGTCGCGTTGATGGTCATCGTGGACGCTCAGGTGCCTCACTGGGGGGCCTGTCCCGAACCGAGCACTCAGCCTTCCTTCAATCTCAAACGGGTACTGAGTTCACTTTCACACCTTCACTGGCACCGGGTCCACCTGTTCTAACACACTTCACTCTGTGTGTGTGTGTGTGTGTAGTTTATGGGACGCTGGTTCGAGGTGGCTAAACTCCCGGCACAGTTTGAGAAGGGGAGATGTATAGAGACAAACTTCACGCTGACATCTGAGGGGTCGGCTCTCGTACAGAGCTCCGAGATCCTGTAAGTGTGGGTGTGGGGTGTGTGTGTGGGGGGGGGTCTTCAAAAATTAAGAAAGGACAATGAAATTAATGTATTCACATTTTCCTGATGTAGAAAAGGTGAAGTGAGGAGGATTGAAGGAACTGCTGTTGTTGAAGACCAGAAGAACCCGGCTAAACTGGGAATCAGCTTTTCATATGGTAACACGCACACACACACATTGTGAGGTCTTGCCATCTCAATCACTTAAGAGTTACATTGTAGAACTGACCAAAGGTGATAGAACCAGTTATTAGGCCTTTACAATAAAGTACTAGAATTCTAGAACCTTTGTAATGATTCTACAACCACAAATATTAACTCGAGACAGGAGAGAGTGAGGTTGCCGGATCCTCAGTAACTGTGTGTGTGTGTGTGTGTGGTGCTGCAGTTCTCCCCTACACTCCGTACTGGATTCTGTCCACGGATTACGTCAACTCGGCCGTGGTGTACTCTTGTATGGACATTCTCAGGATCTTCCACGTGGACTTTGCTTGGATATTGGGACGCGACCGCACTCTGCCCGAGTCCACCATCCAGCGCGCTAAAGCCATCTTCATGGAGAACCGCATCGACGTGAGCCGCATGATTGCCAGCTCACAGGAGGATTGCGGCAGAACCGTGTGGTACCGGGCTGTGTTCCAGTCCTCTCTGTAGTGCTCCCTCGCTAAAGGTCCCTTGGTCCTGATCATTAGAGTTGTTCTGTTGATTACAGATCATTTCTTCTGCACAAATGCGACTCGTAGTGGAGCCACACACACACACAGAGAGGCATCTACAATCACACTTGTCAAACAGCGGTTAGAATCTAACGCCTGCACTTTCTAGATTCCATATTTCCGATCATAGGGTTCCTATCTGCGGCTGTTAGAACCAGACTTTTTTTGACAAAGAAACATTTTAGAACTCCATAGAATTCACAACAAAGACTCTAGAAATTTCTTAGTTAACCGAGTCAAGTGATGTATTCGCTTTCTAACTCACTGATCCACGTGATGTATTCGCTTTCTAACTCACTGATCCTGTATGAAATGAGAAACACGAAAATAAATTTCCTAAACCACCATCATGCTCTCAGCGTGTGTGTGTCTCCTGTACTGTAGAACTGTAGCTGATCAGAATCTGAAACGTTTCAGTGAGTCAGGTTATTTGCCTCGGCTCCCCAGAAGAGTCGACACTTTCAGCGACCAAACGGATCGTTCTTCTAAACCGGAAAAACTTTGCAACATTACAAGTACTGTTCTTATTTTTTGTGTAATTGCGGCTGGAATTCAGACATCAGTGAAATCTTCACTTTCTAAATGAACAAACTTATGTGACTTTTGGCTGCATTCAAAAATATATTTAAATCACAGTTAAACAAGTAACTCTGATGTGAATAAACCCAGTGAGTCACTGAGAGGATTAGGGACAGTAAATGAGAACAGCACACAGCTTGGAGGTTTATTTAAGTTTTTCAGGGGTTAAACATATATGTGGAGTGTGTGCGTGCGTGAGTGAGAGAGATGCATTAAGGGAGCAGAAACACAATACACACATGACAGCGAGAAGCATTTAGTTTCACTATACTGTAAGATTTTATCATCTATATAGAGTTTGATTTCATTCTTTATCTATAGGTAGGTGTGTGTGTTGCTTCTTCAGCGGAACTGCAGAGGACTCACACGCAGCCCGATCACATCCTTACCGATCTCAGTCACCTGAAGGGAGAAACAGGACACTGGAGGTGACATCACTGCAGACGCTGATAAAATAACCAATCAGAGCTCACGACTCCGAACAAACCAGCCTTCTTTAACACCTTTATGCCAGTCTCCAAAAAGAAAGAATGTGTGCGTATGTGTGACTGACCTGTGTGACCCTGCACACTTGCCCTTTGTAGGTGGGGCAGTAGCAGGCCCCAGACAGAGGGCACTTCTCCACGGGGCGTCCTCGGTACAGTGGGATGAAGGAGGCGGCGCACAGGTCGAAGGGGTTGTGTGGGTCGTAGTTGAGCTGGTGGGCGTCGGTCAGGTTTTTCTCGCACGCTGCCAGGATCTTACGTGTCTGAAAGAGAACCGGGTCACATGAGGCTGCGTCCCAAATCAGTGGTAGAGCGAGCTTCACAACGATCACTCTCTCGCTCTCTCTACTGGTAATGTTAAACAGGGTGTAGGACGCAATGGGTAGTTGTCATGACAACCAGGCCTCACCTGCTGTGCCACCTCGGGTTTGGGTCCGAGCTCGAGCAGGCGGCGTGCGAACCCTGCGGCTGTCTTAAAGTTCTTCAGTTTGAAGAAGAGATTGAGCGCGGTACGCAACACCAACACCATGTGGACCGGCTGCAGGTTACAGTGTGTGAAGTACGCCGCCATCTACACACACACACACACACACACACACACACACACACACACGTCAGTGCACCATCACTATTATCTTACTTATCTCACTTCAGCTACAATGAGGGAAAAGGGGGGTGGCTGAGCGGGGCTTAATCATCCAATGGTTATGACATCATCAGTACCTCACACTGCCTCTTCTGTTGCTCCAGTGTTTCTTTAGGTAGTGACTTCCTCTCTGTCTCCATGGTGAGACCCACAATATACTCTTTACAGATAGTGATCAACTGCTGGGCCTGAAAAACACACACACACGGACAGAGTGAGACAGGACTGCTCACAGGATTAATTAGGAAACAAGGGGATATCGGTTTAGAGTCTAAGGGATATGGTGTAGGAGTGTACAGATGTGTGTAGGCGTTAGGGTGTAGGTCATTACATCAGCAATCTCCTGTTTGGTATTGAGCACAAGGAGGGGGATTGACAGCAGGATTAGGGTGTAGGGATTAGGGTATTACATCAGCAATCTCCTGTTTGGTATCGAGCACAAGGAGGGGGATTGACAGCAGGATTAGGGTGTAGGGGTGTAGGGATTAGGGTTTAGAGCATTACCTCAGCAAGCTCCTGTTTGCTATCAAGCACCAGAAGGGGGAAGGATAGCAGGATTAGGGTGTAGGGGTGTAAGATTAGGGTATAGGGATTAGGGGTTCGGCTGTAGAATTAGGGTGTTACCTCAGCGATCTCCTGTTTGTTATCGAGCACCAGCAGGGGGACAGACAGCAGGATGCTCCTGAACTTGTCGACAGCCTCGTCGAAGCGTCCCGAGGTGGTCATTTGGTAGCATTGCTGCAAGCGGGCGATGAGGTCACGCAGGTGCAGCCCCACCGCCGGGACTCCGCCCTTCTGCCCGTCTCTCTGCCTCCTGCCCTCGTTCGTACCCCCGTCCCTCAGAGGGTGGGAGAAGAGACAGGGCAGAGACGGAAGCCCCACGTAGGACACGCGCCCCCGCGAGAACGCCTGCAGGAAGAGGGGCTTCAAGGGCTCGAAGTGGACCACACCCACCTGATCATGCAGCAGCTGCAAGGGACGGGTAAGAGAGAGGGAAAGAGTGTGTTCTCATTGGGAAGGGTGTGATAATGAGAAGTTAGAAACCTTTACATTAAATAAAGTCTTTACCCTCATGGCTGTCTCGAAGGATCCGGCAAGGATGTGATCAACTGGCAACTGAGAGTTGTTACACCACATCTGGGCGGGGCTAGTACCTTTAGTTGGCGGGACAAAGAAACCTTCTCCTTCAGCACCACCCCCAGCACCAGTTGGCAAATCCTATTGGTCCAAACATGCATCAATCAGATATCATTTGCAAATGATCAGTTCAACAACAAAAAATACAAATTAATGGCTGATGAGTGTGAAGCAGTGTGTGTGTGTATGTGTATGTGTGTGGGTGTAATGACCAGTTCAGGTGGAAGGTCCAGATCCTCCTCCACTTCCCATCCTCCTCCTTCCTCCTTCCCCAGAGCTCCTTCCTCACCCAGACCCTCCCGCGCATCCATAAACCCATCTAAAGCATGATGAGGCCAAATCAACGAAAACTACAACATTTGCTCAGTACAAATAATGTGAGGTGTGTGTGTGGGTGTGTGTGAGAGAGAGAGAGAGAGAGAGAGAGAGAGACTGACCATCGTCTAAGTGGAGCTCTGCATCTTCACCCCATCCCTCTCCTCCAGGAGCATCCATGTCCAGATCGGCCGCCATCTGACCTGCTTTTCCTGCAACAGGAGCGATTCCAGACACGTACCCCAGTGTTAGCATGTCGCTAACAGAACACTGGGAAACTACAACCATAGAAGAAGTGACCTGAACTGACCTTTAGCGGCGATGACTCCCTCGAAGAAGCCCTTCGAGACGGTGAGAAGGGGCCAGTTGGTGTCCAGAGGGTTGATTGGAGGAGGAGGCTGCAGCAGCTCAGCGTTCGGGTCTACCTCGGGGATCTACACACACACACACACACACACACACCATTAGACAACATTATTAAGTGTACTTTCACATCTATTATCCTGTTTGCTGAGTCATGAGTGAAATTGATTCTTTTATTAATTTACTATGGCATGTTTGCTTCACTGAGTCGATTCAGATTCACTTCGCTCGGATGCTACCAGACCGGCATAAAATAACGTTTACCATCTCCTTCTCAAGGTCGAAGGTCTCTTTGAGCGCCTCAGCCTCCTCATCCATGCCGTGTGTCGCTGCAGTCAGGTACGCCAGAGACTCTACACATACACGCCAGGAGTTATAGCAAGAAACACAAAACTACACCCGAGTAGATGAGTGTGTAAAGCATGTGCTGTATTAAAGAGAAGGAGAGAGTGTGTGTGTGTGTGTGTGTGTACTTACTCTGTCCACAGTTCTTGAGGATGCGCACTCTCTCACTGACGTCCCCCAGATACAGAGCACCCTGATAATGTCCACTCATGTCCTTCCTGATCTCAGCTACACACACACACACACACACACACACATTACAGACAAAGCGCACGCTGCTAACCTCCACTCGTACCCTTCCCAGGCTTCCTATACACCCTCACCGATCTTCATCATCTTGCGGAGTTTGGCCAGGTTCCCAGTGATCAGGTAGAGGAAGGTGAGCTTGTCGAAGTTCTTGGTTCTCTGGTAGCACATCTCCACCACCTGGTGATGACCCTGCAGAAGAGCCGCCTCACCCAGACGCTCCCAACAGCTCCGCTCGTCCAGAGACTTGGCCGCCTCCAGCGCCACCTACAGCACGAGGAAGGAACTGTCAGCATGTGTGTGACCTCCGTGACCTTCAGAAGGGTGACATAACACACCCACCTCGATGTTTCCACACTCCAGCGCCAGACTGAAGCGGGTTTTCTCATCCTTGACGAAGTGTAGCGCCACCTCCGGGTAGCCCTTCTTCTGCAGGTACGCAATGATGGACTGACCCACCAGCTTAGCGTTACGCACCATGTGCAGCACCTGAGGAATTATGGGTAACACATTATCTGCACTTCTCTCATATAAACTCCTCACTATGGGCATGTCCCAAAACACACGTCCTACTCGCTAGACTTACCTCATCATATTTGCGGTTAACGAGTGCGAGTTTGAAGCGGTATTCGGTCGGGTCGATGTTGAGGACGCGAGGTCTGCACTCCCGATCCAGACAGTACACACTGTTCCCCCTCACACGCGTCACGTAGATGGGCAGGTCCAGGGTGCGGATTATACCATGATCACTTTGGAGCGGGGGAGGATTACAGTTAACTACACAGATAATCCTTATTTTTAAACATTAATCTGAGTATTATCATTAGTATTATTTCTAGAGGTGACATTTATTCCACACTGCACTTCGTTAGTGTTACATAGTGGTGGATTTTTGTCTAGTATCAGGTGAGAGAGAGGTAGGTGTGGGCGTTACCCAGAGGTGAGGGCGTATTTGATGTGGTTGGAGGTGGTGTAAATAAACACGCCGCTCTCATCCCATGCGCCACTCTTCACGCGAATGTTCTCGTGAATGTTACACAGACTCTCTAACTTCCTGTTGCAGATCATGATGGCTGTAAAGACAGTTGAGTGTTTTATTGTTATTAATATATAAATGATGTAAATTCTCGACATAAAATATATAACATACACAGTAAGAGTAGGAAGCACTGATATCAGCACAGTACCGTGTTTGGCAAGCAGCGCGACGTGGCTGGTGTCCGCACTCCACACCACGTATTTGACTTTGGCGATTTTGACGGTTGCAAGTGAGCGTTTCTGCTGCACATCGAACAGCGTGACTCCGTCTGCGTCCCTCAGGAGCAGGGAACCAGTCCCCGCGTAGAAGATCTCCTCACAGCTTGGAACCTGCACCTTCTTCACGATCTCGTTCTTCAGGTTCTTTATCAGCAGCTGTGGACGGATTATATATACACACATGAACAGGAAGTGTGTGACACAGAGAAGGCTTAAACAGGAAGTGTGTGAGGTAATCTCACTGAGTGCATGCGGTCCAACACGGCGAAGCGATTCCGGGCAACCCATACTGCCGTGAGACCTGATGAGCGCTTTCCCTCTGGAGCTACACTCACACACACACACACACACACACACACACACACACACACACACACACACACACACACACACCGATTAGAACCTGAGTTTAACTGCAGCCAGTGAGTAATGGAGTGTGTGTGTTTGTGTGTGAGATCAGTACTCACCATCAGGGTTTTGCGCGTCGCTCTCTCGAGGGATTGAGTACAGATCATACGTGCTGTTCTCCAGATTAGTGGCTCTCTGAAAGACACAAGAGTGTGAGTGTGTGTGAGAGAGTGTGCGTTCAGAATGATCAAATAAGCACTTCTCGTGTAAAGACTTACCGTACACAGCAGCACGGCATTCTCTGCAGGATTGTATGACATGCTGAAGACGGGGAACTTGGAGCCGCTGCGAACAGAACCCAAATTTAAATAATGAAAAACTTTTCGGATGGAGGTTAGGGGCGGAGCTTCGCACAAGTCAGCTTCATATTGTCACTAAATCGATCACATCTCAGGACGAGGACGCCAAGTTTGTAAATAAAAGCGACAACAGTCTAAGAGTGAAATCAGGATTGGGGGGGGGGGGGGTTTCCCCC
>JAFFST010049237.1:16979-29520 GCA_022414735.1 Noturus placidus | reverse complement strand
TATATATATATATATATATATATATATATATATATAACAGCCTTCTTTATCTGCCGGACTGGGACACGGGGAATGAACATCTCTGTACCTTCTGCATGAGCTCCAGAATGTTCTCAAAGCTGCTTTCTGTGTCTCCGTCTCTCTCAAACTGGCTGCAGATTTCTGCCATGATCCTGTGCTGCTGCTCGTACCGCTGGATTTCCTCAGCCGAAAGAGTGTGTCTGTTACTGTCCAACCACTCAGGGTACTGCCGGACACCGGGGTCAGCAGGAACAAAGACACAGTCAGACATTTTACATCTAATAAACAATACATAAGAAGAGAATAAACAGTGCAGGAATGTGCTGAGATCATCATAATCACATTTTAGCTAAGTTTAGAGATCAAGAAACGGAGAGAAAAGTCAGAATGTGGATGGAGACGGAGCTTGATGGGGCCTGAGGAGTGGGAGGGGTCTGAGGGAATGAGGCGGAGCTTGTGGACAGAAATTCTCAGAATTTCTCACAAGCCACATTCTAATGCTCCAATCGTGATATACACTCAAGAGTGATGCATAGCTCTTACACGCTCTCCCCACCCTTGACCCCTTCCCTGACCTTGACTTAGTGTGAAACTCACCTTCTCTGTGATCTCCTTGAGTGATGGATACAGCACATCTTTGGACAGAAGATTCTGCATGATGGACTGCATGATGGGGAGAATATTTCCATCATCCCCACCCCCTTCACTGTTCTCATCCAATCCCAGCCCTTCTAATGTTTTAGTCAGATCGTCCCCGGCCAATCCGGTGGTCTGATAAAACAAACCCACACACACAAACACACGTGCAGAAGACAAATGTTTATTTCGTACAGTGAGAAATGGATTCTTAAAGCATAGTGAATATAATGAGTTTTCAATTTAAGTCGTAATTATTATAATTATTATTATTCATTCAAGGTGAAATCACTGCTGTTGGAGCTCTGCGTGGTTTTTTTTTACCTGCAGATTATCTGCGTTTTTGGCCAAACCGCTCAGCGTGTCTTTGAGGCAGGAAGCAAACTCTTGCTGAGACACTGCATCAGTACCTGCACATCATCACGTTCATAACATTAAAACATCTGCGTGATGATAATATCCAGTACAGTAATGAGTGTTGTAGGTTACGCTGACGTACCCACTTTCCCGGCAGCCTCAGACAGTTTGTGGAACTGCTGAATCAGCTCAGGTTCTTCCTGTGCAAGCTCGGCCATCGCTCTCTCCAACTCCTCCCTCGCCTGGTGAGCCATCTCTCCTTCAAACAGAGACTCGAAGAACTGACTGTCCTCTAGCAGAGGCGGCTACAGAGACACACACACACACACACATTAAGATATGAAGGTGCTGATCGCATGTTATGATTATTTGTCAGCTTAAAATAAAAATAAATTTAATGGTCACCTTCTGCCCCGTCTTCGCTTCTGCACTAGCGGCTTCAGGAGGAGCACGTGGAACATTCGTCTTCTCAAAGTCATCAAGTGCACCTGAGAGAGAGAGAACACTTATCGTGAAGTGATGACAGAACCTAACGATAAATATAAAACTGAGAGGAACCGCTAAAATTTTAAACACAACCTTCCAGATTTTTATCTTATAGGCAGTGGATAAACACACTGTATGTACCACAAAGTGACACCAGTTCTAATCGATTTTTATTATTACTTGAGGATTCAAATAATAAACTATAAAGTGTGTTTTCCAATGTAAGGACAGATAAGATGACTTTATCAGCTTAAACATGGAACTTTACTGTCCAGTTAGCAGACGCTTTTATCCAAAGCGACTTACAAGTGCACACTCGCACACCAATGGTAGCAGAGCTACCATACAAGGTACTAGCTTGCCATCGGGGGCAACTTAGGGTTCAGTGTCTTGCCCAAGGACACTTCGGCATGGGATCACCCGGGCCGGGATTCGAACCACCAACCCTACGATTAGTGGATTAGTGGACAACACAGCCTCCCACTTTAGAGAAGTGCATTCCTCGCGATTGTAATGAAAGTCTTGCTGCACAAGTTCTCCCTTTCTCCCTGTAGTTACAGTTTGTGTTGTTGTCGCTGTTTGTGTTGTTGTCGCTTTCTAACCCGCTGTTTAGCTGTGGAGGTGTCAGCTCGCCCGCTTTATTTGATCTGAGCTGTAAAAACACTTCATCTGGAATCGCAAACCTTACTGTCCAATAATTCATCCAGTTCTGCGTCTGCTGCAGCCGAATTGTCAGATTGCGACGCCATCTTGCACTGCAATGACAAGCTGGGGTGTCGCGAAAAGATGACGCGAGTGTCACGTGACTCGAATCGACCCCTAGTTAGTGAGTTGACTAGTTAAAGACGGCGATGGATTTCTGTGTAACGGAATTAAAATAGCATCGTCTGTTTTTACCGTCGCTTCTTCTTTATAATATAATATAGAAATAAATGGAACTTCTAAACATGTCAGTAAAAGCAGTGGTAAAAAACGAGCTAGATTAGTTATAATTAGGCTCACCCTATTCTTTTTAGAGTCGAGAATCATTTATTCTCTAATTCTAGTAATTACACACACACACACCAAAAAAATTATGATTTAATTTATTATTTATTTATTTTTAAACCAATGTTATGTTTTGTTTGTTATAAAATAAAGGATAAAAATTATGAAAATAAATAAAATATGAATATTCTGGAATTAGGCATTTACACTTTCATGTTTCCACAGTTTATTCTTTTACAATTACTTTGTACACTAAATTATAAAAATGTATACATTTACCATATTTTGTGGCCTCAGTCATTAGCTCCATACAAGTGCAAGAGTTTTCTGACACTTTTCTGGGGAATCTTTTGTGTTTTGTTTAAACTGGACATATCAGAGGACATAAAACCATGTTACAATAATTAAAAAATATCCTTTGACTACACCAAGAGGGTGTACTAATCTTTTTTAGATGTTTGTATAACTCTTAAGATGAAACTGATAGCCAGCAGAGAGCCAATATATTTATTAGCCACTAAATCTGTAGTGAATCTTTCAGATAATGTTGCAAACAGATTACAGGTTTTCTCATTAATTCTACATTCAGACCTTCAGAGCAGAATGCATTTTCTTTAAAAAAGAAAGAAAGAAACAAACAAAAATCTTGTCGACAAACAATTTTTTTTCTTTTCCTTTAATAACTCAGACACATGAGGTGAGAGAACAGGATGTGACACCACACTCAAAACGATTTTATATATGTATTTTAATAACAAATCCGTATAATGCACTTTTCTGTTTTATGTTACACACATTCCTCTCTTCTCAAGCCCATATGGAATTTCTTTCAGAATAAAATCCTGTGTTTCAGCAGGAGAAAGTTACAGCACACAGTTAAACATACAGCAGCAGCAGCATTACATCACAAACACTCAGGACCTGGTTATAAATCTTTAATTTTTTTCAATATTTCAGTATTTCTAAGTGCTTCAAGAGTCCTGCCCTAACACATTGTTAAATGTTATATATCCACGTATTATGTGTTATTTAGCTGCACAGTTCTAACCATGGGTATATGATTCTATAGTGATATTGGTCATTTTAGTGTTAAAAAGTCTGCATTTAGATCTTAAGTTAAAAGAACTAGCTGGCTAACCTGATCCAGCTAGCTAAAAAACAGACTGACTAGCAAAATGTACCTCAGCTCACATACTGTAGATGTGATAGATTGTTATGGTAAACAATATGGGAGAGTATTGAACATTTCTTTAGGGAAGTAAACAGTGTATATCAGATCATCTGTTTAATGTTAAATATGCCATAAAAACAGTAAAACCGCTGTATTAGCTAGATAACATTAGTGCAATCTGACTAGCATGCTAACTAGTAACCTGGCATTTTCTTTCAAATAATTCCAAATACTACAATAAAACATGACAGATTTAATCATGTCGTATTGTATGATATGGTATGAAGTTTAGAAGTGAAATTGAAAAGTCTGATTGGCTAGACACAACGTGACTCGTTTGCATAAAGTTTAGCATGACTGAATGTAGACATGGAGACGTAGCGTAAGTGTGAGTTAGCTAAATGTAAATTAATTATTATTAATGTTAGATACAAAGTGGTCAGCTAACTAAAAAAACCAAAAACAGACTGAATGAAAATATTGCATATTTTTCTATAATATTTTAAAGCGGCCCAAGTGTAAGAAAGAGCGTTAGAGCAGGAAATCTCTCTGAACTGTGCAGAATGTTCAGATAACATGAGCAGCACAATGAAACATCAGGAGAAAGTAAAAAAAAGTAAAGAAAATATTTTGGATGATGAACAGTTATTCTATTTAGAGGAACAAATTTTCCCATGGGGAAGTAATGAACTTTACTCCGCACATCACACAGGTAACGAACGGACTGCTAGCCGTTAAAATACAATATCATTTATTAAGTCAGTAATAATTTATTCACTCTTAATCATGACGTTTCACAGCCACAGCAAATATACACAGGTAGCTTCACTAATGTGTGCTTTATGGATTTTTTGGAAAATCAGAGATGTAATTAGATGTTTTTTTATTATCTAAAAGGAGAAATGAGAACCTGTTTACATTAATTTCCTGATTGGAGCCTTTATTCAATCTGTATCCGGAAGATTCATTCATTATTTACTATATAATAATATTAATAATATTCTTCATCAGAATGTCCTTATTTATAGGTTTCTATAGATGCATTCTCACACATGTGTGTCCTTTCGGTCTGCAGCTATTTCCACACTTTGGCTTCTTAAACTGAATTATACTCATGCGATTTAAAAAAAATCTTAAACAAACAAACAAACCGGAACCACATGCAGGAAAACACTGTTACAAACGCTGCAGGTGTTCATCACATCAGTGAAAGGATTCAAATCTAGATTAAATGTGTAAATGTGAAACACACAGTAATGTGTGATAATGAAATGTCAAACCAGTTTTATCTTGTTTTATCTTGTTTTTTCTGTGTTCTACTTTCTGGTTCTATGTCAGGAATTAACTATAATATTTCTGACTATAACGTCCATAGTTTTAAGGCTCCATCCCAAATTCTAGAACTCATCCCTACTTAGTGTACTTAATAAAACAACAGCTATTTTATGGCTCTGTCCCAAACCTTAGAACTCATTCCTACTTAGTGTGCTCACTAGAATGTCAGCTAAACCTAGAACCACCTAGAACCCACAGGAAAAATTCTAATATGACTAGATAGTGGTTAGTGTAACAGCGTACATTAGTGTCTGTTAGAACCTGATCAGCTAATTAACACCCCCTTAACAAGGTGTGTTAGTGTGAGTGTGTGTTAGTATATGTTAGTGTGTTATGCCATCAAATACACTACACTATGCCGATTTTTTAAAACATTTTTTTAAATTAAATGTTGTGTTTATCCCCGTCCACTCTTAGCTGCCCTCTTAGCTCTTAGCTAGATAGTTATTTCATCACCATGCGTCAGAACTCCACTTTACAAGCAGGGAATGTCTCCTCCTGCATGGCCACTGTGCTGTTGCTACCCAGTACTGTGATGCCCAGCTGCTGCTGCTTCTCCTGGGTCTGGTGGTACCACTCGTGCATCATCATTGACTCAAATGTGGGGATTAACGTCACCTGAAGACAGGAAATGACATGCATTGAGATGCAGATAAACTCTTAGCCTAGTATCCTTACCCTCCTGGCAGGCTCTCCTATTGAATGTCTAACTAGTTGTCTCGCTTACTGATTGTCTGTCTCACTGGCTGGCCCTCTTACTGGTTGTCTGTCCTTCTGGATGGTTCTCTTACTGGTTGTCTCTCTTTTTGGATATCTCTCTTTCTCCTATTCTTCTTCCTGGCTGTATCTCTTACTGACTGTCCTTCTTATTGCCTGTCTCTCCTTAAGATGTGCTAAGTGTGAACTCACCGGCACATCTTCAGACCAAACAGACTTTCCGTCTAGCAAAGCATCCAGAATGGGTCTCATAATGTCTTCTTTCAAAGTGTCATCTCCACTTATAATGTAACAGGATGATCGCAAACGGCAGAAGAATTCGACATCAATAGTGGATGCTGCATTTCCAGATGGGAGGTATGCCAGGTCCAAATACACAGAGGTGATTCCCTTGATACCTGCTGGTGATTACGGAGAAAACCAGTTAGACAAGTGACTGACTGCAAATATTTTGTAACAAAAATTAAATGTTATAATCTGACTTACTTCCACTGAGGGAACTACAGGATATGATATATCCTGTAGTTCCCTCAGTTGACATATTCAAGTAATGTCCTGCAACAGTTAAACCATCTGTTTTGGTATTTTGTTCATAAATCTTTTCCTACCTGCGGTGGTTGGTCTTTTTGAACCAGAATGGGAAGAACGTGACACTGGAGTGTCTGCAGTAGAATTTGACCTCAGACTCCCAACCGTTCCAATCTGACTTCCTGTTCTGGTCTTGCTAGCTTGTGCTGAAGTGCTAGATGCACTTAGCCTCTGTGTAACCTCAGTCATCTTCCTGTTCTTTGAACCTGTTTTACCAAGTTTCGCAGGATCAGGCATGCAGGCCCCAGGCTGGGCAGGAAGAGGAGGGTTATCTTTGAGAGGAACAGGAAGAGGATCCTGAAGTGGTGAATTATTCAGGTTCAAGTTCTCAGAGGAGCATTGTACACCCGCTTCCTCATCAGAATCTAATGCACCATCTGCAGTGATAGAAGGGCATTCCTCCAGACCGGGTTGAGGGTCGGAATCCGAGCCAATGGGGAAGTAGTCACTAGCAGAGGTGAGAGGAGTTTCCTGGGCTGGGTGAGTGGCCTTGTTGCTGAAAAATGCTTGGTGCAGGGGCTTAACCACTTCCTGGGAGTGATTGCTGTCATCTGAGAAATCATGTGGGCTGGTAGCCATAAGTCCTGGTGAAAGGGTGTGCTGATCTTTCTCTAGATGTTTAAAATGTTTAAATTCACAGGGAGAAACCAAACAAAGGTCGACATCATTAGGAGCATCAAACATCAGACTCTGTGGTCCAGAAGGACGTCCATCCGAGGCATCGTTCATCACCCTCTTTGTATGTGCTATCTTTAAAGACAAAGACATGCCTACTTTGAAGTCAGGATCTGTGTAGTGTCCATTAGAGTAGGACATCTCTTCCTCATTTGTGGATTCACTGACCGTAGGAAGTACCTGCTCAAAGGACATCGATAAAGACTCGTCAACCTCAGTGGATTGTGGTGAGCTAACTTCGGCAGGCAATGAGTGGGTGGTGGTGGTCACCGTGGGTGATATATCAGGCATAATGTCCTTGAAAGAGCTCAGAGACAGGAAACTGGAGTGTTTCTCTTTAGAAGAACTGGAGTTGCTCTCTTGAGTACTTTTTGGACATCCAGACTCTGAAGTTTTACATGATCCTCCTTGCTGGCTGTCTGATCCCAAGCACATCTTAACTACTAAGCTGCTGCGGTCTCTGGAGCCCCAAGTTTCCTCTGGGGAAAGGTGATATGGCGTATGACCAGCACTGTTTGGACCAGATCTTGGAGGACTCAACTCCAATGTCTTCTCATCTGGGCTAATGCAGACTTCATCCTGGACACTTTTGAGTGGATTGTCCTTCAAAGCTCCATCAAGCCAGTTAAACTCAGTGGGTGTAAGGTCCAGATTTACACTGTGCTCACTTTTTGGAGTCTTGACAATCCCCGAAGCCTCAGTGGACTTGACTGGATTCAGCATGTCATCTAAAGACTTCTCTGGACTCGCATGGATGTTTTTTGGATCGTCCTCACTTCCTGATTCCTTCCTTGATGGGATGTCAGTAATTTTAGCAGACAATTCATGTGACTGCTCTTTCTCCATTTCCAGAAACTCTGCTGTCAAATCCTCGGGCGAAGAGATCTCTGAGGGTTTTGGATCCCCCACATCACCTGAGAGCTTCTGGTTTTTCTGCTCCTTGTTAGATTTATTGCTTTTTACTCTGTCCTCTGTCCCGTTGTTTACTTTCATTTCATTTTTCTTTGCACTTGCAGATTTATTTAGGTCTGCAGAAGGGGATGCAGACCTTGGAGCCAGTTTCTTGGCCTCTTTTCCCATCAAATTGTTTTTTCTTTCTTCAGTCTTTTCATCATTCTTCTGTTTGTTCAAAGGGGAATCCTTTTTGCCTGACATTTTCCTCTGTCCGATTTCCTGTTTTTTTGACACTGGCATGGTACTCCTGTCATCTTTTTTGTTGGCTTTAAGAGACTCCTTCCTTGCAATGGCTTTGTTCAGCTTAGGCTTGACACCAATTTCAACAGTCTTCGGTTTTTCTTCACCATTCACAGACTTGACCTTGACCTGGTCTTTTGGCTCTGTATACCCACTGACTGATTTCTCCTTTGTTGTGGCACTGCTTGACCTGGGTTCTTTGGTGCCAGACTTGAGGCTGTCTTGGCTCCCAGCTCGTTTTGGGTTCTTTTCTGACTTTGGTTCGATATCTTTGGAGCACACTACAGGGCGCTTGAGAAAATCTAAGTGCTTCAGCTTTTCCAGACCTTCCAGTATCTTTCTTTGTGTCGTCGACCCAGGGAAAAGGACTCGTATGATCTTTTCATGTGGACTAGCAGGATGCCATACAAGTAAAGTGCAAATAGACACCAGAGAACTTAAGGGAAGTTCCGAACCTTTGGGACTGGTGCTGTTTTCAGGCCAGCGGTTCATGAAGTCCTCAAACTCTTTGCTGCCTTTAACTGGGTTAATGACATACAGCTCAAGACATCCGACTCCCATCTTCTGAAACAGAATCACTGGTTCTATGGGACCGCTCGAATTGCGAAATAGTGGTTCTGCTGAGATCTTGAGCTTCTCCAAATGACGTAAAGTAAAGCCTGCTTGATCACTACTTCGCAGCACGTTTGGATCACCTTGAATTTTTTTCAGCCTTTTTGGTGCATTAAAGAAAACGACGCCCAACTCTGGAGAGATCAGATTTTTTTGCCATTTTTCCTTCTTCTCCGAGTCGGAGGAATTATCTTCCTCAAGTTCAGCAACCTTTCTTGCAAAAAGACTATTAATCCCTGGAAGATTATCAGTCCCAGCGTGAGATAGAAGAACAGAATCTACACGGTCCAGATGCCTGACTAACTTCCAGAAGCAAGACTGTGGATCTGATCCACCGTTGACCAGGACGTTGAATCCGTTGACGGCGAAAAAGGCGCAGTCCCCTCTCCCGCCTGGAAATATGTAGCAGCAGGGACGACAGAGTTTGAGGAACCCCACTGTGCTTGGGGGTTCTAGTAGATCAAAAGGTGATGGTGGCTCAATGTTCTCGCACACATGATTGGTGAACTCCTGGAGGCCATCCATTTTTGGCAGCACCATTAAAGGGTTCACCTTAATGTCTATTACGTCTTGTAAATTGTGATTCCCGAGTATGGAGTTCTTCCATGTTCCAGTCTTCGGGCAGCTAAGGGTGAGGGTTGCTTTTCCTGTCACACTCGCAGAGTTCAGTTGATGTTGAATCTGTTGTGTGCAAAAATAATAACACAGTCAGTGCATCATAATCTGTTTTTGTCAAAAGATTTGGCAGTTTGGCTCATTTTTCAGAAAATCAATAGTTAAAAAACATAAAATTTTTCATGGACCTCTTCGTCTGTTAAGATCTGAATGAAGTTGTTTGGAGTGAAATGTCCGGTGTGAAAGACGAGGTCCCCGCTGTCCTCCAGGGAGCGTCCAGTCAGCACGAGCAGCTTGTGCTGAGATGTGTCCGTTATCAGGCCATATATCTGCACATATTAGCATGCTAATCATGGACAAAGTCATAGTAATTACTGTTTTCTGGAACCTAAATAAATGTGTAAATGTGTACATGCTTACAAACAAAACAAATACATTTATTAATGTATCAAATATTTGTGTGTGTGTGAATTGCCAAGTGGTTTATTTAGTTATTCATGTATTTACAGACTTATCACTCTAAAACGGTTATTTATGTATAGAATCTGCTTCTTTAGTTATTCTTATAGCCAAATTTTGAAACAGCTGTTTTCTGACCAGCTGTTGTTCACATGACCATAAATAATACAGCCAAATACAAGCGGTTAATGCTGAAATCCATGGATGTCAGTATGTTGATTTTCCTGATCCTGAAATTACAAAATTGTTCACATTTTCACAACGCAAAAAGCTACAAAATCGAGTTTTATCAAGTGGAATATTTAGACTTGGATTCTGTTATTCAAATAAAATTTGGATCACGTTCACATCTAGATCTGGAATAAAATTTAGCTTGTTTATTAATCAGCGCCTGAACAAACCTGAGAGTAAAGAATTTCCTCTGAGGGACTGAAGACAACTCTGCAGCTGAACACACTCGTACTGAACTCCAATATACGCTGACCTACACACACACACACACACACACAGATCAGGAGACATTTCTTAATCAAACACATAATATAGGTTCAGTTTATTACTCAGTGTATCAGCCCGAGTGTGTTAAATGTGCAACAGATATTTCTCACATGTGCAAATAACCTGGAAAAATATCTATGACATGATTAAAATAAATAAATAAAGGTTTAAGCCATCACTTCAGCACAAGTGTATTATGTGGTAGAGAACCCAGTTTGGAAAACGGAGTTAATTTTCCAGAAAACTTGTCTGTGTTTGAATGGGCCTCCTATCAGTCATTTTATAGACATGCCCCAATACCACTTCACTCCACCCTCTATTTCAGTATGAAATCAGTACGCTCCCAGCATAGCCAGATCATTCTGGCTGAAACATAAGAAGAAACGCAGAATAAACACTAGCAGCTGGAGTGAAAGAGATGAAGCTGGACACTATGTTGTTCCTGGACACGTATGTAAACACAATCTGTATAAAGCTTTGAAGCGTCCGAATGACAGCTTTACATAACAAATCGAGTAGATACTTTTTTGTTTTTCTTCATTAAGGAGAAAAACAGGACAGAGACCTTCTGCATATCAGAACTTTGCGTGTTTGTGGTGTTATAACTTCAATTTCTGGTTCTCAAACACGACTTATTCTCTCCTTTGTCCCACAGCTCTCTGTACAACATCCACTTCCTTTTTCCCACCCACACTTCCTGTTCAACCTGGATCCACATTCATGGGGTCAAAGGTCATAAATCAATCATATGGACTCGGATTGTTTTTTTTTTTTTGTTAAGATTTTTGAGGAAAATAAAAAACTTCTGTTCTGCTGCTGAACAATCAGTCCTAAGCACTTCCTTCCTGAACTTACACTGATTTCAACACACACCCAAAGCCTAGCACACATACACACACACACACATTCACATCTCAAAATCAGATCTGTTCAGTCAACAACAGCGTCATTGTTATGTGAATGTGAAACATTCCTGAACAACACACACACAGACACACACACACAAAGCAGCTCTGTTTTGTAATAAACTACACGACCATCTTTCATGTCCGACTCAGAGTTATTTAAATCACTTGTTTGTGCTGTAATCCTTCTCCATTACAGTGTTCATATTTCATTATTTATTCATGTTTTTTTTTTACGTTTTTCCATTTTCTATGTTTTTATTTTGCATATTTCCCTTTTTTATGTCATATTGTTATTTTTGTACCAACAAATTCCTCACACACGTCTATACATACTTATGTAAAATAAACAGGGCAATCTTCGTCTTTTTTGTTTAATGTGAGCAGAGCTTTGTCTTGGCTGCACAGATGAAGTCATTGCTGATGTCACTCAGCTGAGGTACAGGTAAACTGTGGAGACAAATTGTGTGTGTGTGTGTGTGTGTGTGTGTGTGTGTGTGTGTGTGTGTGTGTGTGTTTTGTGTGTGCATGCTCACCTTTAACATCACTGCAGCTCTGAGAGGAGTGACGACTCACAAACACTCTTAGCTCTTCATCCAAATTACACACCGTCAGATCCACATCCCACACCCGCAACCCTGCACACACACACACACACACACACACACACACACACCACAACTACACTAAGTACATGCTTATATTTACAGTTTAGAATCCTCAAATAAAATAAATTCACCAGCTATTAAAATTTTTGAGCTGTTACTATGGAAACTGTAACGTATTAGAACAAGCACATTATAGAAAATTAATCATAAGCAAAATTAATCTAATGAATGTTTAAAATAAATGAATGATAAAACTCTCTCAGTCCAAATTCAAAACTCAACCTCTTTGGAAAAACATCATGTGCAGCAGTAAAAGACCTTGGAGTGATTATTGACTCCAGTCTATCATTTGATGCTCATGTAGATAATATTACTAGGGTAGCCTTCTTTCATCTCAGAAATATTTCTAAGATAAGAAATATATTATCACTACATGATGCAGAGATATTAATTCATGCTTTTGTTACCTCTAGACTAGATTATTGTAATGCCGTACTGTCTGGATGTTCCAGTAGAAACATAAAGAAACTCCAGTTAGTCCAGAACGCAGCTGCTAGGGTCCTAACTAGAACCAAGAAATACGACCACATCACTCCAATCTTATCAACACTGCATTGGCTACCAGTTAAATCTCGCATAGATTTTAAAATACTATTATTAACCTATAAAGCACTGAA
>JAFFST010049237.1:1393-16527 GCA_022414735.1 Noturus placidus | reverse complement strand
CATCTTAGGGAGTTTCTCCTTGCCATTGTCGCCACTCAGTGTCTTGCTCAGTTGGGATAATTTCTCACTTTTACTATGTGTGTACTGTGTTTTATATTCCTGTAAAGCTGCTTTGAGACAATGTCTATTGTAAAAAGCGCTATACAAATAAAATTGAATTGAATTGAATTGAAAAACATGATCATCATCATCATCATCATCATCATCAAAAATGAGGAGTGAATACAAGGAAGAACATGAATGAAGCTTTGCTGTGAAGCTGTTTTGACAGATATGACAGCATAACTTAACAAATTCTGCTAAATATCAGGAGTCCATAAGCCCTGATTGCTTCCACCAGGAGGTTACGGCGTGGCCATAGACCGAGATTTTAACAAGAAACTCAACTCAGACACATCACCTAATCAATAGAGAAATGGCTACAGGAAACAAATGAGTGATTTTTCAGAATATCTCAACCTGGAGATTTGAACCCTGATCATAAGCAGTGATGTGAGAGGTCTCAGAACGAGGAAATGAAAATATCGTGCACGATATTGCAGATATCATGCCGTGGATTAACCCTTGCTGGATATTACAGACGTCCTGTTATTCTCTCTAATTTACAGGTAAGTAGTATTAATTGTTAGGGGGGTGCCAATAGTTTTGAAACCTGCATTTCATTGGACAGTTGCACTAGGCTATGTAAAGACTAAATATCCCGCCCCTCCCTGAGCACATAGCCCCCCCCCCCAAAAAAAAATTCATACTCGAGATATTATACTGTTTTTGTAGTTCACCATTTAATGAAGGGTACAAATACTCATAGAGGTGGTTATTACGTCATAACGCCGTTTTCGGTTTCTTTTATGCCGCTACACTGCAGGATTTTTTTTTTTGCACAAGAAGCTGATGTGTGTGGATTTAACGCGTCTGAGCGTGTGTGTGTGTGTGTGTGTGTGTGTGTGTTCATGCGGACAGGCTCTGGATTTACACAAAAGCATCACACACACACACACACACACACACACACACACACACGACAATACCGGAACATTTGATACATTTACATTTATACATGGACATGAATACGCGCGTGCACGTAAATATAAGGAGTAAATGAAGCATGAAGTGTAAATAAGGGTGTGATGAGAGATAAACAGAGATGAAGAGAAGATTTCCAGGCACTGTGCGCGTGACGCACCGACCGCAAAAACGCATCCAATGTAAAGTGTAAATGTAAACGTGTAAACAAACCCGGGGGGAGTGTTTTTTTCGGGGGTGGGTGTCTGCAGGAAGACGCTCATATTCCTCTCCTCCCGCATCCTCATTCTCATGCGCCAAAAAAAGCCAAAAATATACCTCAAAAACAGGACTCCAGGACTGCAGTAAATATTATGATTGTTCTTTACCTCTGTGGATCTCTGAGGCGATAAAGTCCCTGAAGTTCCGCTCCGGAGTCGCGCTGATGATGAGGAGCGCCGAGTAGCTCGCGGGGATGAAGCCGGGGTGCGACACGCGCTCCTCCTCCGCCATGATGGGAGGTTCTGCTGAGGATGATGGCATCACACACACACACACACACACACACACACACACACACACACACACACACACACACACACACACACACAAAACAATAACAGCAGCCTTACACAATTCAAGATATCTAACTGCCATAAGGGGGCGTCATTAATAATAATAATAATAATAATAATAATAATAATAATAATAATAATAATAATAATAATAAGAAGAAGAAGAAGAAGAAGAAGAAGAAGAAGAAGAAGAAGAATTTTACACCTTAAACTATACATGATGTGTGAAACAGCAGTGAATAGTGCACTTCTCATTCCTTAAGCACACTTAAACACACTCTTTCTCTGTCTCCCTCTTTATCTCTCTCTGTCTTTGTCTCTCTCACTGTATCTCTAAGACACAGAAATGCAGTGAGACAGTTTGTAGTAAACAACAGTTTTCTTTTATTGTTGGTCATGAAGTGTACACTATTATAGGGAAAAGGGAAACAGTACAGAAGTATACCCTTCATGAGAATAGTACAGTAGAGTATAGGACACAGCAGGAGTGCACACTTCACTTTAAGGGAAACACAGCAGGAGTGTACACTTCACTTTAAGCGAAACAATACAGAAGTACACTTGATGTGTAGGGCTTTCTTCCTCAGAGACACTTCATGATGAAGAAGTCGCAGGTGGTCCCGGGGGAACAGCCGCACAGTTTGCCCACCCTAGCCCCCTTACGCGCTGCACACTGTTCACCCGCATCACACTGTAGGAAACAGGAAATTTAAAAAAAAGTGAGAAAGTGACAGAGTAACATGATGTACACTCTTGAAAATAAAGGTTCTTAAATGGTTCTTTACAGCACCATCAGTTCTGTAAAGAACCTTATTCTTGTAAAGAACCATTTTCCATTGTATAGGGTTCTTGAGTTGAGCTATATGGTTCTTTGGAGATTAAAAAAATTCTTTATTTTTCATTATACGTTCTTCAGTGCAGTGTATTGATTCTTCAAGGTCTCATCTCTTAACAGGTTAAAGTGAATCCTATAAGGTTCTTTATGGTACTGGAAAAAGTTCTCATGGTATCATTCTTAAGAACCTTACTTTGGTTTGTTAAAGCACTAACAAAAGTGTTTTTTGTTTTTTTTATTTTTTCCGAGAACTTATAATAACATGGTTCCTTGTGGCACTGCTTTGAAGTACCATTTCCGGGTACATTAAAACACCAGTAAATGGATGGTTCTCAAAAGAACGTGAGAGCTAACAGTTCTTTGTGCTACGTAAAAGGGTTCTCCTATGGCATCAGCCTGAAAAACCCTTTTTGGTTCTAATTGGAACGTTTATTTATGAGAGTGTACTACACTCAGAGCTCTGCAGCCTAATGAAGAACCCAATTAAATACAATTGAGATCAATTCACTGTTTAGGGACCAAGGGAACTAGGGAGAATGAAAACTAGGCAACAAGTAAAAAGCACACAAGAGACAGTAGGGACAAAACAACAGGGGACCTAGGGAATGCAAGGAAAAACTAGTAGGGGAGAAAAGAAATTGAGACAAACACATCACAATGTACAAGGGAACTAGGGAACATCCAGAAACTAGGAAAGAAGGACTGTGATTATAAACCTGTAAACTAAGGAGCAAGGGAACTTTAACATAAGGACACTGGGGAACCAGTGAACCAGTCAGAACATCATACTTCTCTCAGTAAATCATCACACATTGTACTGCTATGATCCAATCATGAAACACTGTACTGCTCTCATCCAATTGGAACACACCATTCTGCTCTCATCGAATTAGAACACACTGTACTTCTATCAGCAAATCAGAAAACAGTATCTGTGTAGTGTTCTCTTACAGAGGGAAGTTGGCCAAACTTCTTTGTGGTGTTTGGTAGTTGTCTGTTCTGTAATTTCTCAAGAACCGCCTGCAGAGCCTCGATCTGAAACACACACACACACACACACACACACACACACACACACAGAGAGAGAACCACAGAAACGTTTACAACATCAAGAACAATTAACAAATCCCACAAGCCATAGCTCATGAATCAGATTTGTACAAGTGTGTGAGTAACATGTGTGAGTGTAATGTCTCCATGTTCTGTGTGCGTGTGTGTGTGTGTGTGTGTGTGTGTTCTCACCAGGTCTTTCTCCTGTTGGGTTTTGATGATGGCCGTGTGTATGGAGCGCCGATCGAGTGACTCGTCACAGCACGAGAGAGCAGCCGTCAGACAGCAGGTGGCACTGATGAGGACAAGGCAGACTTTGGTCATGGTGATGAAGATCATGTTAATGCTCCTTGTGCTCCGGCGCTGAGACTCTTTATACCTACCCTGATGCCAGGTTATAAAATATTCATTCTGACCCATCACCCGTGCCACGTCCCAATTACAGTTTATGGGTTAGGAGAATGCTGTGGTTAGTAGGTGAATAACACACACTGCGGCGCTGTGTAATGTGCGGAGTCATTACTATGGAAACGATAACGTATTATAATGAGCGCATGAATTATAAGTAAACCTGCAATTTAGCTAGTAGCAGCTACAACACTGTCAGAGCTGCTGTTATAGAATATTAATCAACACCCGCTGACCAATCACAATCCAGAACTCAGCAGTGCTTTGGGATAAACTAAATTATCACCTCAAACAACATCTCTGTACAGATGCGGAGACAGGAATTAATTTCAACCGTCTAACAATCTCACCATATTATAAAATGTAATAAAATATCATTATATCAGATCCACTGAACATCATTCATCATTCATGCCTAAACTTGATTGGTTCTCCCCATAGCAGCTGATAGCCAATAAAATGTTAATAAAACAAACTAAAGGATCTACGTTAGTGCTTCAGTTACATGTAATTACATGAGGAATCGTAACTGTGATGTTATTAACCCTTTATAAACATAAAGTACAAAACTAAAGCACAAAACATGTTATTAGACATACTGTATATAAGCATGTGTGCTGTCTGTGTGTTAAGTAGCCACACCTACACGTCTGCCTGATTAACACAATGTGGAAGTGATGAATACGCAGTGATTATAGTGTTATATTACAGTGTCATCAGAGCGTAAAGCTCTCTTTAGTTTAAAGTGTAATATTGTAAAGAGAAACAGGAGACATTAACCCGAGCAAGACACTTCTCCCGGTCAATATTGACAGTGGTGTGATTGGGGTCAGGGGGGCAGATGATGATGGTCACAGGTGTTCAGTTATCAGACTTTGGTTACTCAGACTTCAGGATGTGAACATATCCGGTGAACGTGACCCTTTAAACGCATGCTTTTCCATAATTTTCAGTGATGTGTTACGTAACGTCTTATCTCACAGCAGGAACATTTACATTTTCAACATATAATTTCATTCAGTTACATTTTATTTACATTTAACAGTGGACACTGTGTCAGAACCGCTGAAATATGAATTTACACTGTTTTTCATGACTGCGATCTTTCGGGTGTAATCCACGGCAGCGGCTGACTTCATGACTTTATGCCGTGTTTCCTCCGAATTCTGTTGTCTGTCCTTTTCTGTAAATTGTCGATATATATACTTTTCTTTAAATAAAGTACGAAATAAAATACGTTGATGTGACACTGAGATTCTTTCCAAACTTTACTGTCAACGTCTGCATAAACATTTGTAGCTATGAGGATTAGCACACTAGCTTGTAAGATGGCAGTGTTGAAGTAAATTTCTCAATGGCAGGAAATCAAAATATCAAAAATTTACATAATAACCATTAATAATTTCACACATATTTGAACAAACTCATGAATTCTGCTTAATCACTTGATAATATTAGCTACCTAGTAAGAGTAATGCTAGTCTTGTTTCTGTCTTGTTAACATTAGCTAGCACTCTAGTAGCCCTGTGGTTTATATAAACAAAAGAACACACAGTTTAGAGTCTATAACTGTATTTTTTATTTTTAAGGCCATGTTTATACGGGTATATTTTCTGGTGAGAGTGTGAATGAAACTTTCTGAAACCGGCCATTGATTCTGAAATCCGTTAATCAGATTAACATCAGAGCAGTGAAGTGAGAACAATTCATCACTAATTCAGCTTATCCATCAGTTAATGATCAATACAGCATTGTTCTGCTCAAACCTTCATCTGGAAGAAAAAAACACCTACTTTCTGATCAAATATGTAATAAAACATTAAAAAAAGGCCGAATCCATATGATTCATCTGTTTATTTACAGTGACGTGTTACTTCTGATGATGATGATGATGATGATGATGAAGATGATAGAAATTATGAAATGGATGATGAAAAGGATATTGATGGAGATTATGATAATGATGATGGAGTTGATGATGAAGTGGATGGAGATGATGATGATGAGGAGGAGGAGGAGGATGGAGATGATGATGATGAATAATCAGTATCATGTAGTTCATAAGTCACACAAAAACAGCATTAATTCCTTTTCAGCGTTTTATTTGTAACATAAACAAAATGTCGGACTGTGACACTACAGATTTTTTTTCTCTCCTGACAGGAGTGTATGAGATGAACACAAATCATTGTCACTCCTGATCACCTGTGTGTCACCTGTCATTGTTTTAGTCTTTTCAGTTTGCAATCACGTGACAGGCTTTTTATTGATGAGCGATTCATATTTACACTTTTACTAAAACATGAGGGATGCGTGTTAATCAAGGACATCACTTCACGCACACACACACACACACACACACACACACACACACACACACACACACACACACAGTCGTATTAGTATTAAATTAAAATATAATTTTTATGTCATATTTCATCCAGAGCTGCTTTACAAGCCTGAAATATTTCTAAAGAAAAAGGAACCATATAAATAAAATAGATAATAATTTATTAAATCTCTGTAAACGGTAAGGATTTATAATTTAATCCACAACACAATTTGCATTTTTTTTTAATTAAAATTATTATCCTGTTTAGTCTGGTGTAACATCTATTGATCATTTCATGATATTGTTGAATAATTATTCATTGTTATTATTAGTTCATTATTTCAGGTCGCTCTAAACATCTTCCAAATTTATATGAGATATTTAACCCTCAACTGATTCATCAGTCTGATCATAACGATGATTATTTTAACATTTACATGGAGGATTTAATTTAATCACACACACACACACACACATCAAGGTGAAGTTGGTTTCGGTTGAAGTTTCGCCCCGCCCACTGCTGAAGGTATAAGAGAGCGACAGACAGCTCCAGAGACACAGACAGCTGTGAGAGGAACACTGTGGAGTTATTCATTCTGTGAAACTCCACTTGATTTTATTGGATTACTATTATGACTCTCGGAGATTTTTGGAGCTGCAACTGCTCTCACACACAGTAAGTCTGACTTCTTATCAACATCATTTGCACATAATTATTTATTTTTCAAATAGTCTTATTACCTGTACTCTTTTTGTTTGTTTGTGTTTACAAAATTTATGTAAAAAAATTATTATACAATTATAAACAGTCTAATATAGTTACAATAGCCCTAATAACTAAATGATTATTATTAAATTGAATACTGTATGGGATAAAAAGTAGGTTATTTATCTTTTTTATGATTTCTGATTATTTATTTATTTATTCCACAAAAATGTAAAGGTTTTATTAAAGTGATAAATCTAAATAAAAAGAAATACAATTATAAACAGTCAAATATAATTATAATAATTTGTCATTTTAACTATAATAAATGTATTATTATTATTATTTACTGTGAATTTAACTGTTTGTGTGTAAATTGTTTGTTGAGTAAATTTATTATTATTATTTTAGAGTAAAATTAATTTCTAAATATTTAACTGTAAGAGTGAAAAATAGTGTTGACACTCATCCCTGTGTGTGTGTGTGTGTGTGTGTGTATAGGACAGAGGGTGTGGCTGATGCTCTGTTGGAGTTGCTTTCAGCAGCGAGGCACCAGGACTGTGTCACGCTCGGAGTTTACGAAGCTGCACAACTGCTGAATGTGTGGGTTTCATCACCGCAACAACTTCTAACACACACTAACATTAAGACATATCATACACTAATAAACGATCACTAATATAGCGCAAACTAATATTGTGTGTTGTTGTGCAGGGATCCGGACAGTGTGGTTCTGTGTGTTCTAGCAGCTGATGAGGAACATGAGGGTGATGTCGCCCTGCAGATCCACTTCACTCTCCTGCAGGCATTCTGTCGCGAGATCCACATCGATGCGCTGCGTGTCAGCGGAATGAGACGTCTGGCCGAGACGCTGGGAGAACCGCCCACCTCTGAAGGGCCTGTCCAGGTGCCCATAGACCTGCACTGCATCCTGGTTACGGTGAGTTAATACTAATGTGCTGCAGAATGTAGCTAATAGGTCGTGTATCAGATGTTTGAGTGCTACTTAGCATTATGCTAACTTCAGCAAATTTAAAAAATGACTTATTGCTAATCTGCACGGTTACTAGCATGCTAGCTAAGGCTGCAATGTGAAACTATTGACTTTTAATTTCACTGAGAGAGCAACAGCTGAAGTAAAAATCACTGTGTGAAAGCTAACTTGCCCTGGTATCGCTAACTCTGATCGCTAATCTGTGGTTGTCCAGAACCTGCAGATTGAACACAAGAAGTTGAGTGAAGTGGGTCGGTTCTGCAGGGAAAACCTCTGCAAGAACCAGTGGATTCCTCACATCAGCCTTCACGAGCACTGAGGAGCAACCGAACACGAGTAATTAACTCTGCAACTAAGACGTCAGACCTCGGGAGTGCGTGAGGAAAGAAACAATCTGCATACGAGTGCTGTGGATAACGAAACACCTTTGTGTGATATTATTTTGCCCTATAGCTGGTGCTGTGGTGCTCTATCTTGTAGGGAAAAAGCAACGGTTTATTTGGTGTTTACAGTGGCCGGTCTACTTCTGTATTTACCGTAATGTCACCCTGAATCTTGCTAGCATAAATTAGCATTAGCTTATCACTAGCAATCAGAGAAAACAAATCAAAGAAACCTTATAACCTAAATGACAAAGTTTCTGTACACTGAAATACGGCAAGATTTATTGGACAAACTCTAAACTACAGCCACAGACTTGATGAAGAATAAAGACACAGTTATGTTATATGTACATTTATATCAGTGCTGCGTTCAGGATTTCATAAGTATATAAACTTTTTCCTCAACAGGCAGATTTTATTTTATTTCTGGTCATATTGACCATCACACTAAAATATTTCTCTTATTTATAAACATGCGAACATTGATGTTCAATGTGAATAAATGTTTAAATGTAAAAACAAAACAAATGCTGCATTATTATTCTTTTAATAATATTACAGAACAAGATTACAAACTTTACCAGTGTATAGAATATATTTTAACAGATTATTAAATGGCTGGCTCAGGAGGAGGGGTATAAAATGGCCACCCAAGAAGAGGGGAGGGGCGCACGGTGGCTTAGTGGGTAGCACGTTCGCCTCACACCTCCAGGGTCCAGGGTTCGAGCCCCGCCGGGGCCATGTGTGTGCGGAGTTTGCATGTTCTCCCCGTGTGTCGGGGGTTTCCTCCGGGTACTCCGGTTTCCTCCCCCAGTCCTAAGACATGCATGGTAGGTTGATTGGCGTGTCTAAAGTGTCCGTAGTATGTGATTGTGCCCTGCGATGGACTGGCACCCTGTCCAGGGTGTACCCCGCCTTGTGCCCGATGCCTCCTGGGATAGGCTCCAGGTTCCCCGTGACCCTGACAAGGAGTAAGCGGTTGAAGATGATGGATGGAAGAGGGGTATAAAATAGCTGCCCCATAGGAGGAGTATAAAATGGCTACCTGGGGGGTATAATGGCCACCTCAGAAGGAAGGGTGTAAAATGGCCACCCCAGGTCACCTGCCTGAATGAAAATAATTTGTTTAATAATTGTCATTTTAAAACTGTTTTACTTCAAGAGATATAAAGATAAACAGAGGTTAAAGTGTAAAGTATGTGCTTTATTGTACATTCACAAAATGTACAAACAGTGTACATTCACACTGTTTGAACACAGTCACAGAGAGGAATTGGGATTTTTATAATTGTTTTTGCAATGACTTTTAAAAGTGTATTTCTGCAGGTGGAGCCAATTACACATGGCCCATGTATAATTGGCTCCACCTGCAGAAATACAGGGGTCTTCAACGTTTTCCAGGCCAAGGACCCCCAAACTGATGGCGAGATTGAGCGGGGACCCCATAATTATATATATCCATCCATCCATCCATCTTCAACCGCTTACTCCTTTTCAGGGTCACGGGGAACCTGGAGCCTATCACAGGGAGCATCGGGCACAAGGCGGGGTACACCCTGGACAGGGTGCCAGTCCATCGCAGGGCACAATCACATACACGCTCACACACTCAGAAACCCATCCATCCATCCATCTTCAACCGCTTACTCCTTTTCAGGGTCACGGGGAACCTGGAGCCTATCACAGGGAGCATCGGGCACAAGGCGGGGTACACCCTGGACAGGGTGCCAGTCCATCGCAGGGCACAATCACATACACGCTCACACACTCAGAAACCCATCCATCCATCCATCTTCAACCGCTTACTCCTTTTCAGGGTCACGGGGAACCTGGAGCCTATCACAGGGAGCATCGGGCACAAGGCGGGGTACACCCTGGACAGGGTGCCAGTCCATCGCAGGGCACAATCACATACACGCTCACACACTCAGAAACCCATCCATCCATCCATCTTCAACCGCTTACTCCTTTTCAGGGTCACGGGGAACCTGGAGCCTATCACAGGGAGCATCGGGCACAAGGCGGGGTACACCCTGGACAGGGTGCCAGTCCATCGCAGGGCACAATCACATACACGCTCACACACTCAGAAACCCATCCATCCATCCATCTTCAACCGCTTACTCCTTTTCAGGGTCACGGGGAACCTGGAGCCTATCACAGGGAGCATCGGGCACAAGGCGGGGTACACCCTGGACAGGGTGCCAGTCCATCGCAGGGCACAATCACATACACGCTCACACACTAATTATATATATTGCATGAAATTGTGTTATATCAAACTGGTACCAAAACTTTCGCGACCCCCATGCAGCACCTCCGCGGACCCCCTAGGGGTCGCCGACCCCTGTTGAAGACCTCCGCAACATTATTTAAGTTCTCTTAACGGGGTCAAACATAACATTGGTGATGTTATTTAATAACCTAGGAGTGGGCGGGTTTAAAAACTGTACTGCAGCCAGCCACCAGAGGGCCTCAGAGACATTTTCACTTCACTTCTAAACCCCCAGTTAAGACGTCCGCTCATATATGCAGTATTGATTGATATAGCACAGTCAGTGTGTGATAGACGCTGTGGTGCCGTGGGGTGGCGGTAGAGAGCGCAGTAAATAAGATGTAACGACGAGGAAGAAATCATAGAAAGCACAAATACACTGACGCGGTGTTATCATCTGTTCACGTGATCACGTTCGTCGGAGGGGAAAAAAATTTTAGCATCATGGCGGAACGGAGGAGACACAAGAAGCGAATTCAGGTGAACTGTTCCACATTTATTTAAAACAAAAAGCGGGTTTTATGCTGGAACACGCATGTATTCGTCGCGGCGGAGTTTATTTCTGCGTTGGTTTGTCATGTGAATTCAGAGCTCCCGAACTGTTTTTAGCCGGCTATGCTAACTGAGAGGAAAGTTGGCCATTTTGGAGACGTGTGTGTGTGTGTATGTATGTGTGTGTGTGTGTATGTGTATGTGTGTGTGTGTATGAGAGAGAGAGAAAGAAAGAGAGAAAGAAAGTGGGAAGGCTCCGGTTTTGGTTAAATGCTGTTAGATAAACTCGGGGTTTATCAGGAGATAAAGAGGAGTGTGTGTGTGTGTGTGTGTGTGATGTATAGTTGTATAAATTCACAGGTGTGTGATGAGGAAAGTTGACCAGCTGTGATCATTATGGAGCCAGGTGCCATGTTGGCAGGTGGGGTAACGGCCTTAGCACATACACATCACGGTTTATTCTGATCCAAATTAAACATTTAATGTCTTTACATCACCACAGTGTGGATAAAACAGCGTCCTGACAGGTGAAGATACAGAGAGATTTTTACCTCCAGCGCATTTCCTTCTGATATAATAATAATAATAATAATAATAATAATAAAAAAGATTAAAGTGTCGGGGGTTTCCTCCGGGTACTCCGGTTTCCTCACCAGTCCAAAGACATGCATGTTAGGCTGATTGGCGTATCTAAAGTGTCCGTAGTGTGTGAGTGTGTATGTGATTGATCCCTGTGATGGACTGGCACCCTGTCCAGGGTGTACCCCGCCTTGTGCCCGATGCCTCCTGGAATAGGCTCCAGGTTCCCCATGACCCTGAAAAGGAGTAAGCGGTTGAAGATGGGTGGATGGATGGATAAAGTGGCCCTGAAATGAAAATCAGTGCTACAAAGATTCCTGCATCTGGTCCTGACTGATATAAATAGCAACACGACGAAAATACAAAAAATTGTTAACAGTTCTTCACATCGGAACACAATTACATCTTTTTATGACTCATCCTGTACTCGTCTTGTGTTCTTACAATTAAATGCTCTACAGTAGCAGCTCGTTAGGAGTAAACACGGTTGTTTCTGGCTGTGCGTCTTCACACTCGCTCACTGTTCCCTTTTCCAGCGGAGAATAATTGTTTATTTGTGCCGATGTGGGCAGAGTTTGTGTGAGTTGGTGGTCATGTGACCTTCCTTCAGAGCATTTTAACGTCTTTATACCCTGTCTCTGTCAGTAAGAGTCAGTGATACGGTTCGAATCCCGGCCCGGGTGATCCCATGCCGAAGTGTCCCTGGGCAAGACACTGAACCCTAAGTTGCCCCCAATGGCAAGCTAGCACCTTGCATGGCAGCTCTGCTACCGTTGGTGTGTGAATGTGCTCTCATTAGTAAGTCGCTTGTAAATGTAAAAATGATATTTCTGTAAAGCTGCTTTGAGACAATGTACCATTGTAAAAAAGCGCTATACAAAATTGAAATTATTATTATAATGATGGGGTGTGGCTTAGCGTATCTCTGTTCGACTTCTTCTGACTGCTGTGTGAATCAGTTCCAGTCTTCGGTGTGCTGTTTCGAAGAGATCCTGCAGATTGAAGGTTTCTCCACCGTCGGAACGTTTGCGATGGATGTTAAATTGTCTTGCTTTGACTCCAGGAGGTGGGCGAGCCAACCAAGGAGGAGAAGGCGGTGGCCAAATTCCTGCGCTTTAACTGCCCTACCAAGTCCACTAACATGATGGGCCATCGTGTCGACTACTTCATAGGTCAGTGTTGTGTTTCTGTGCTGCTATTGCTATACTGCTCTGTAGTGTTTTACTGAGTGTGTGTGTGTGTTTGTCTCAGCATCTAAAGCAGTGGACTGTCTGCTTGACTCTAAATGGGCCAAATCAAAGAAACCCGAAGAAGCTTTTTTCACCACCAGGGAGTCTGTGGTGGATTACTGCAACAGGTGAGTGAGATGGGATCCCTTCAGAGGTGTTTATTAGACTGGATCGGTTCCAAGGTGCTCTATTATGAGGCATTCCTCAAACGGGTTCATTTCGATATCATGTGTAGGTGCTCATTAGAACTGATTGCTTTGTAGGCTCTGTTTAGTAGGGATCATTTTTGAGGCGCTTATAAACTGGGATCTGTTCAGAGGTGCTAATTAGATGAGATTGTTTTGGTGACAGCTTTGCGAGTATAACCAACTCCATTAACAGGTGTTGTTGGTAGTGGGATTGATGACGGGACTCATCTCTCTCACAGGCTCCTGAAGAAGCAGTTCTTCCACCGAGCTCTGAAGGTGATGAAGAAGAAACCGGAGAAAGACCCAAAGAAGGAGAAGGTGAAAGGTGACGGGGGCAAAGAGGAGGAGAAAAAGAGCAAGAAGGAGAAAGAGAAGAAGAAAGACGCTGAGGCCACAGAGAGCAAGAAGGAAAAGAGCGTGAGTGTTGGAAGTGTTCATTCTGAAATATCAGGCGCGGTTGCGGTTTCTCTCAGATGGTGTTCTTTTTTGATCAAGGTTTCTTTATTAACATTTTCCAACTCAAACATATACAGCAAATAAACAGAACAAAACCTCCCCCCATGCCAGACACATAATACATATTACAAATTACAAAGCCAGACCATAATAGAAAAGAAGAGAGCAAAAGAAACAAAATTATAGACAATTAACACGTAATACTGTCAGCGTCCACGTCCCTAACAAAGAACAGAAAAGGCTGCCAGATTTTGTAAAATATCCCAGTCGCTCCCCTGACAGTGTACCTAATCTTTTCCAACTTAAGATGACACATGTTGTCCCTGACCCAATGACTGTACACTGGTGGAGCAGGATCCTTCCATCTAAACAATATTAATCTCCTGGCTAGGAGAGTACAGAAGGACATCAGGCTGGTCTCATACCGTCTAAAAGGAGAATTCTCCGGGGTCATCCCAAACAGTGCAATAAGAGGAGATGGCGACTGGCCACGTGATGCTATGCGAAGGGAAGACGTGTAAAAGACAGCTCTGCACGCTTTGGTAATTTTTTTCTATCATTTCCATGACATAAGTTGGTGAAATTCGGTACACCCAGTTACAATTTTGCTGTAGGAGGTAACTATGGCGAAGAAATCGAAATCTTCGAGCTCCGGAGACATTAAAAGGCACTTGCGTGTTCAAGAGGAAAGCCCGGACAGGCCTGTGGAAAGCGGATTCGGTTTGGGTGGTGCGGCGGGAGAAGAAATCCAGCGCCAATTGTCCAACATGTCGGGATGTTGACGAAGGTTGTGGCTGATTTGGAAGATCTCGCTGTAATACGTCATTCGGTTACGGCGATAGAAATAAAATTCTCTGAGTTAGTCACAAGAATGGCGGACGCTGAGAAACGACTCGATTATCTGGAGTCTTCGGAGAGGGAATTATCCGCTAACCCTACGCGCAACCAAGAGAGACTTGGAAAAAATATCGGAAAGATTTGGAGAATCGAAGCCGGAGGAATAATGTGCAGATTATTGGAGTTCCTGAGCGTGAAGAAGGCAGAGATCTGGTGAAATTTCTGGATAAGATTTTCCCGAGTCTGCTCGACATAACAGGCCATAAATGCGAACTCGAGTGGGCCCACAGAGTCCCTGCTCAGAGATCTGGTGCGGGAGACAGGCCGCGACCAATCCTGGCCAGTTTTTTGAAATCATCCGATAAAAATCTCGTGTTGCGCCAGGCGAGGAGTAAAAGAAAGCTTTCGTGGAGGCACCACAATATTTTCTTGTTCCCTGACTTTGCGAACTCGACAAGAGAGAAACGCGATCAGTTCAAGGAATGCAAGAAAGTCTTACACCAACGCAATATCACTTCTGTACTGATGTTTCCGGCCAGACTGAGAATAAACACCAAAGACTGCAGCAAAGTATTTACGTGTCCCAATCAGGCCATGTCTTTTATTGAATCAATGGGTGAATAAGTCATTGGATGTTTCTCTTGTGAGTGGGTCCACTCACTTTGTGTACTCTGGCCTTCGGAGGAAAATGGCTGCCACTTTTTTTATTTCTTTTTGTGTTGGCGCCGACGAACGGCTAGAGCTGGTTTTGTTTCGTAATATATATATATATATATATATATATATATATATA
>JAFFST010049234.1:1118-11368 GCA_022414735.1 Noturus placidus | reverse complement strand
TGTTGAAAAAGTTTGAAATATCCAATAAATTTCGTTCCACTTCATGATTGTGTCCCACCTGTTGTTGATTCTTCACAAAAAAATTACAGTTTTATATCTTTATGTTTGAGGCCTGAAATGTGGCAAAAGGTCGATTCACGAAATTCTCGAAATGGGATATCTACGACAGCTAAATGCTAGTGGCTATCGCACAGAGAAACTCAGACTAAGGCACTAGATGGGTTAGCGGAGAAAACCCGTTTAGACCAAACTAACTCGGACAAAAACAAACATGAGACTCGAAACAGGAAATGAACTCAGACTGGTCTAACAAGATATACTAAACTCACCCGGAGCCAGAGGCAGAGACATACACACTCCTACGGACATTCAGACATACATTCAATATTCCGCCCCGAGTGCTCGCAGTTGCGTGGTATAAATACCCGCTGTATCATTGCGTTAGATTACTAACAGCTGCGAGCACGTGGGGCACGTGACAGCTAAACACATGAGACAACAAGGGAGGAGACATGACACCAAATGTAAACAAAAGTCCACGTGTTTAGAACTGTTATTCAAGTCCGCTTCGGAGTCGAGCAAATGCAGCGCGCATGCATGGCGCATGCGCACTGCTTCCGGAGAGATCCATGACAGAACACTATCCCCCCCCCAGAAGCTCCCCCCTTTAGGTGGTCCCGGGCCCCTTGGCAGAACGTCCTCTCGCTGCCACAGGAACCGAGGCAGACCTTGCTGGGCGGTAGGTAGTTCCAGAGCGCAGGACGCCTCCCATAGAGGCTCGGGAGCGCAGGACGCCTCCCACAGAGGCTCTGTCACACTGGAGGCTGCTTGGTGAGCTCTGGGTTGGATCATCGCCGGGCCTGGACACAAAAGAGCAGAGGTCACTGGGCTTACCTCCCTCAAAGGCTCGGGGACGCAGGACGCTGCCTGCCGGGGCACAGGAATGCAGGACGCTGCCTGCCGTGGCACAGGAACGCAGGACGCTGCCTGCCGGGGCACAGGAACGCAGGACGCAGCCTGCCGGGACTCAGGAACGCAGGACGCTGCCTGCCGTGACACAGGAACGCAGGTCGGCTTGTCCGCTTCCTGAGGGGCTGAGACCTCCCCCTAGGTCTCTGTGGTGCCTGAGGCGGCCAGGTTAGCCTCCGGCTGAGGTTCCAGGGTGTGCTGTGTGACCCGGGGTTCAAGGGCATGGGCTTGGACGTGGCTCTCAGACGTGGACGAGTCTTGACTTGTGGACACAGCTTGACTCGTGGATGAGACGGGGCTCATGGACAAAACTGGGCTCATGGACGAAATGGGGCTTGTGGACAAAACTGGGCTCGTGGACGAGACGGGCTCGTGGACAAAACTGGAATCGTGGACGAGACAGGGCTCGTGGACGAGACGGGACTCATGGACGAGACGGGACTCGTGGACGTGCCTGGGCTCTGCGGCCGTGCCTGGGCTTTGCGGCCGGGACGTGGACGTGCCTGGGCTCTGCGGCCGGGACGTGGATGTGCCGGGGCCTTCAGGCGAGCACTGGGGAGAGACGGGGTCTTCAGGTGAGCACTGGGGCGAGACGGGGCCTTCAGGCGAGAACTGGGGCGAGACAGGTCCTTCAGGCGAGCACTGGGACGAGACGGGGCCTTCAGGCGAGCACTGGGGCGAGACGGGGCCTTCAAGCGAGCACTGGGACAAGACGGGGCCTTCAGGCGAGCACTGGGACAAGACGGGGCCTTCAGGCGCAGACACAAAAGTAGCGGGGCTCTCGGGGATCATAGGCACATGTGAAACTGGGCTCTCTGGCTCGGACGGGACTGAAACTGGGCCCTCAGGCTCGGACGGGACTGAAACTGGGACTGAGACTGGACCCTCAGGCTAGGACGAGACTAAAACTGGGCCCTCAGACGTAGGCACGTGGGAAACTAAGCACTCAGACGTGGGCACGTGGGAAACTGGGCATTCAGACATGGACACACTGGAAACTGGGCATTCAGACATGGGCACATGGGAAACTAGGCATTCAGACGCGGGCAGAGATAAAGCCGGGCCTTCGGACGCGCACGTGGACTCTGATAAACCCGGACTTACCGGCATTGACTGGTGTGTGACAGCGTCTTCTGGCCGCGTCAGTAGCGCCTGCATGCGCGTGAGTCTTGCCCTCTCTATGGGGATATAGTTCATGTACCACTGGTATATTGGGGTGTCTTCCCCGCTGACCTGTTTCAGCTGCTCCAGCTGGTTTATCTGCCTTGCCAGTCACTTCCTTGTGACTGAAAGCTCCTCCGCGTTTCTGATCTCTGAAAAGATAAACTCCGCCATGGCGCCGTCTGCTGCTTACAGAGAAGTCTCTCCTTTTGTACAATCTGCTGTGTCCTTGTTATGGCGGAATATTCTGTCACAGCTCCGCGATGGCGGAGAATGAGGCGGGACGCAATTGCAGTGCAACAGTGCTTTATTTACAAAAGTGTCCAACAGTATAATCCAAAACATAATTCTACAGAGATAATCCAGAGGCAGGCTAGGGTCAGGCGATCATGCAGACAGAATTAAACAGGGCTAGGCAGAAGACGAGGTGTTGTCACGGAAACGGGTTCGGTACACTATTCACGAAAGAGGATATCTATGACAGCTAAATGCTAGTGGCTATCGCGCAGAGAAACTCAGACTAAGGCACTAGATGGGTTAGCGGAGAAAACCCGTTTAGACCAAACTAACCCGGACAAAAACAAACATGAGACTCGAAACAGGAAATGAACTCAGACTGGTCTAACAAGATATACTAAACTCACCCGGAGCCAGAGGCAGAGACATACACACTCCTACGGACATTCAGACATACATTCAATATTCCACCCCGAGTGCTCGCAGTTGCGTGGTATAAATACCCGCTGTATCATTGCATTAGATTACTAACAGCTGTGAGCACTTGGGGCACGTGACAGCTAAACACATGAGACAACAAGGGAGGAGACATGACACCAAATGTAAACAAAAGTCCACGTGTTTAGAACTGTCATTCAAGTCCGCATCGGAGCCGAGCAAATGCAGCGCGCATGCATGGCGGATGCGCACTGCTTCCGGAGAGATCCATGACATGCATGTCATGTATACAAGGGCGTAACCATGTTATGGACATTGGGGGGTCCAAGCGCTTGGAAATTGGGGGGGTCCAAGCGCTAAACACACCCCCACCCACCCCCCGCCCCCCGCGCAGCCAAACTTCCAAAATTTTATACTGAATTTTTGTATATTTAGAACATAGGTTAAGGATTACAGTTACTGTTTGAATTCACGTGGTTTCTGAGTGATAGAATCTCTGACAGCATGGGGAAACTGCTAAAATACATCACCGAACTTGCGTTGAGTCTGGGCCAAACCAAGTGTACAATTAGGAGAGGGGTGATATTTTCCGTACCAAACGTGAATATATTAAAAAAAGAATATAAATAAATAAATAGATAAATAAAATAAATAGAATAGATGAAGAAAAGACAGATCCGTTGGCAGGGAAATATAATACGGAACATATAGAAAATATTTTCTCCTGTATATTGGGGGGGACAGATTGGTATTTCCTCAACATTGGGGGGTCACAACCCCTCCCCAAAGAGTGCGTGGTTATGACAATGTATATATATATATATATATACATATATATGAACCCCTTGCTGACCTCTCAGCAGCACGTCAACATAAGTATGCATGCGTTTTATCCTAATAATTAGCGTGTGGCGATGCATGGGTAGTGCAAATGAATATGGACAGATTTCTTAAAAGAAAAGCTCCAGATGCTTCTGGACCATCAACTTCATCAAGCCTTGTTTATACCTTTGCCTGGCTTCGCAGCACGAGCCTCTACTGACTGCACGCACAGCTCCCTAAACGGACATGGAGTTTATACTTGATACACTCGCAGTTGTAATATTCTTTAAAACGAAAGGAGACACCTTGGAATAATCGTCCAATAAACCAACAGGAAATAGCTGAGAGAAGAAGTAGTTTGTCAGAACAACCATAGCAACTCTTATAAAGGCGTCTTGGGTGAAGTTGCTGAATGCTGAGGAGAAAGTGTTGTGTTTATTGTTGACGATGTTTGTTTTTAGTGCACTTCACTAAAATACACAGTATGGAAAAAAAGAGCAAAGAATCATATACAACCTAGTAAACCTTGAGATTATCACTTGTCACATTACAACAAAATATAGCTATAAATAGGAGAACATGTAGGCTTATAAAACTAAATTGAACAATTTTTTTTTTTTCATTAAGATTTTTATTAAACATGGACCTTTACTTTCATTGAACAGACTTATTATTTATTGTCGGCTTATTTTATAAATGTTATCAATTACTATAGACATAAGCAAAAAGTGGTGGTTCTTGGAAATGTAATTTCTCACAAAATCAGGTGATTAAGTTCACAAGTGCAAATATCTGTTTATAAAACAAAAGAAAGTTATTACAGAATGATTATCGTGTATGGCTGCCCATTAATGTAAATGTTTCTGTGTGTAAAGACAAAATAATGAGGTATAATCACTGTTTGACGGAGTAGTGGAGTGACTTATTGTAGTATTTATTTTGTGAAGATACTGATGAATGAAAACATGGTGCACCCCCCAAAAAACTTTCAGCTGTGGTTTTATTATTTCAACAGTATGTACAAAGCAAATCAAAATCACTATTTTTAAAAATCTTTCCATGAGTTTTGTGCCAACTGGCTATCTCTACGGTCCCGCATGGATGGATCATAGAGATGCCTGTACAATTCTACCTTCCGGCAAGAGTCACCTCGAAGTCATTCATTTTCGGAAGCGCCGCCATGCGGCAAGCTGCTGAAAATGCCGTGCACACCGCCACGCGAAATGAGGACTCACGCACTCAACCAACTCGAGGGACCACTCTGTGATGACTTCATTTTTGTTGCGTACTCCCTCGTAGTATTGCGGACGTGTCAAGTATAAACCACGCTTAACACTGCCTAGCATTAGTGTTTATGTAGCACAATTATTCTTTTAGCACAATTATTATTATTTTTTTTTTTTTCAAATTTCAAAGGGTGCCTTGACAGAAAAAAATAGGAAACTCTGCTCTAACATAACAACTAAGCCTGGTAATTAAATGGTGAAATGATCTGGGGTTCTTAGAAATCACTGGACTGTGCTGGACTTTGGTTCTCCAGGACTGGACAATAAAGATATGGGGTTTTTAACTTTTTAAATTAAGTTATTTTCCAACATCCTTGAAATTTCTTGATTGTACCTCTAATGTAAAGCAAGTGAAAGCCTGAGCCACATTATTGGTTTTCTAATCTGAAATAACATACATATTTATTTATTTATTTGTTTGTTTTATTTTATTTGTATAGTGATTTTTTACAATGGCTATTGTTTCAAAGCAAAATAATAATAATGATAATAATAATGATAATAATAATAATAATAATAATAATAATAATAATAATAATAATAATAATAATAATATGTACAACACTCTGGAAAAACTGGTTTACTATGCAACTTGTAACATTACCATTCATGCAAATAGTAGGGGTGTAATGAGATGGTGTATTGTATTGTTCACTACAGTGTTTGACCTGTTCTGGCACCTGTTTCTGGGATAGGCTCCAGAGACCAAGATAAAGTGCTTACTAAAGATGAATGAATGAATTTCAATGTTCTCCAAATTGTGTTAGTCAAACTAGAGGTTTTTGGAGGGGCTGGGTGTGTGCAAAACAATAATGTAGGCTCATCATGACTTAATATTTTATTTTTTTTGTCAACAATTTTTATTGATTCTCATACACTTTTCAGAATACAACAAGATATATCAATACAGAATAATATTAATGCAGTATGTCTGAAAACAGAGACTTCCTGAATACCTTACTGTTAGGTTTCTAACATTCAGAAACAGAACAAAAAAATTTGTAATGGCACCGTCTCTTCATTTTTACCAGAAGTAAGTGAAAGGTATACAGTCTGATTTATTTCAAAATTGAAAATTATTCAACCCTCATTGCAAATCAGGTTTCTTATCAAAATACAGGTTTCTTCAAGTGGTTTCCCCAAATTCAACTGAAAAGGCAACTTGTGATTTCTCCAATTTCAAAATTATTCAACCCCATGAATAGAATCCCTCACAACAGCACAACTATTCAAAACAGGTGTTGTCTCAAGCCCACCTGATGCAACTAATCAAGGGCTTCATTAGTTGCACCAGGTGTGCTTGAGCTGGAACACGTGTAATACAATAACTGGCTAGGGGCAGAGAAAAATAAAATACCTGGACAGGGCAGACTAAGAAAGCTATCAATGGCTGAAACCAGATTTCTGAGAAGGCAGGTTGTTAAAAAACCCTCGAGTGATTGCAAAAGACCTGCAGCAAGACTTGGTGGCAACAGACACTGAGGTTTCAGCGAGCACAGTAAGGCGCGTGCTAAACACAGAAGGTTTCCATGCCAGAACCAAGACGTACCAAACATGCCAGAACCAAATCTGAAAGTTTTTTTTAGGTGTGTACCATGTTTTCATTCACCAGTATCTTCACAAATATACACAGTCACTACACTACACCGTCATACACTGATTATACCTCATTCTTTTGTCTTTATACACAGACATTTACATTAATGGGTGATCATTCTGTAATAACTTTCTTTTGTCTTTATACATAAAGGGACTGCACTGATAGGTGAACATAATCACCTGATTTTGTAAATGTGAGAAATGATATTTGCAGCAAGCACCCACTTTTTACTTATGTCTACAGTAATTGCTAACATTTACAAAATGAGCCGAAAATAAATAATAATTCTATTTAATTAAAGTAAAGGTCCATTTTTTATAAAAAATCTTAATGAAATTAATAAAAAAATGTAGGTTGTTGAATTTAGTTTGATAGGCCTACATGTTCTCATATTTATAGCTATATTTTGTTTTAAGGTGACATCATAATCTCAAGGTTTATTGGGTTTTATATGGTTCTTTGCACAACAATTCCTCCTCAACATTCAGCAAGTCCATGGGAGACACCTTGTTTGTTGCTATGGTTGTTCCGACAAACTACTTATTCTCTCAGCTATTTCCTGTTGGTTTATTGGATGATTACTCTGAGTTGCCTTCTTTATTTTAAAATAATATTAAAATGGCGAGCGTGTCAAGTATAAACGCCTCGTCCATTTAGGGAGGTGCGCGTGCAGCCAGCGGAGGCTCATGCTGCAAAGCCCGGTAAAAGTATAAACAAGGCTTTAGCTACATGAGCTTGATGGTGCAGAAGCATCTGGAGCTTTTCTTTTAAGAAATCTATCCATATTCGTTTGCACTACACATGCATCATCACATGCTAATTATTAGAATAACACACATGCATACATCACGCATACTGATGTTGACGTGCTGCTGAGAGGTCATCGAGGGGGGTCGAGGGTGAGGGAATTTTTTAAAAATATATATAATTTTTATTATTATTGTTATGCGTGTGTGTGTTTTTATTATTATTTCTGTTTCTGTGTTATTAATTCATGACATCAGATATTTATCATATTTTATGCAACATTTAAGAATTTTAGCATCTCATCAGACAGCATACCAGGGTGCTGCGGCACCCCTGTTGGGAAACACTGGTGTAGTGCACTGAGTGATTTGAAAAGCATGAGATGAGAGGAGAGGCATCATAGCAAGGACGCCGTTTACCCTTCCTTCTTTACCTCTGGGACTGTGATATTAAACATGAATCATGGTGGATGATTATCCCCATCACCTTGCCTTAAGCAATGATGTCCCATTTTTACAGAGCCATCAGAAACCTGCTGTGTCAGAGATTAGCATGATTTCAGGTTACTATCAAGCACAGAAGGTGTTCAGGTTTCAGATTTATGGTGTATTCCTGGGAACAGCACACACACCAAAATTGGCAGTAACATTTAAATCTGCAATTATTTTAAAAATAGGAAATTATGTTATTATAGGGTAATGCCGAATCATGCATGTATGTGTGTTGGAAAGGAGGGCTCAAGAGTCAGGTGCTCGTTGGCACTCTTTTGCTCTTTGGCTTTTGAGTTTTTGATTTTTGTTTTCATTTCTCTTTTTTTTAGTTTGAACACACACTTTTCAGCACACATCCTCCTATACAGTCATTAAAAAATAAGTAAACCCCATGGAAATAATATTTTTTTTGTTTGTTTTTTTTACATATTTGGACAAGCAAACATTTGATCCTTTTTGAAACAGTACCTATTAATGAAGTTGATACACTATCAAATGGCACATAACATTTACATTTTCCAGTAATTTGAACATTTTAAATTAACAAAAAAAAAAACAAAAAAACTACCAGATCATTCACATGGAAAAAGTGCACGCCTACATTAATCACACCTTCAAATCTATAAAATTAGAATCAATTGTTCAAGATTGGCATTATGGATATGATGGAAGGACTCAGGACTACAGTTCCCAGAAGCCTCTGCACCCTACTGCATCAATGTCACATGACCACCTGCACCTGATTCACTTTCTTGTTAAGGAGCACTGTGTGTATATATAGCCACAGATTGCACTGCACTTTTTTCTTGTGTTTGTCTTTTGTTATCACATTATGCTCTCCTGTTGCTTATGTATTGTTTAATGATTGTTTTTTTAGTTCTGGTACATTGCCATGTTTCTTTTTGTGTTTTGTTTTGATTATTATCTAAACTTAAATTTGCACTTGTATTTGTCTTTGTCTCCATATCTTGACAGAAAGCAATACCTTAAAAATGGATGCAGCAGATGCTTTCTCAACCCAAGAGGCTATTTTGGAGTACATGAGGTTGAAGCCAAAGTGACGTCCTCGGCAAGACAGGACTGCAGATTGACGTCCTCGACGAGACAGGATTGCAGATTGACGTCCTCGGCTGAACAGAAAGCCAGAGAGACATCCTCAGCTGAACAGAAAGGCAGAGCGTCGTCCTCAGCTGAACAGGAAAATAGGGGGACGTCCTCGGCAGAACGGGAAAGTGGAGCGACGTCCTCGGCAGAACGGGCAGGCATCATGAGATCTGCCACAGGGGAGGGAGAGTGGGAAATGACCCCCGCCAGGGGCCCAGAGTTTGTGTCTGCTTGCTGAAGTAGCTGTAGAAGGCGGTGAAGCTGAGCGACTGCCTCCGTGATCTGCCTGCTCTGTTCCACTCCACAAGTGTACGACACCACTTCACAAGTTCGGCCAAATGATGGAAACAAAGACAGCAGCAGGAATCAGCATCAGCAGCAGGAAGCAGCATCCCCTGAGCGGACACTATTATACAGTATTACTTTTCTTTTTCTGTTCTTATAGCTATCTGTCTCACATTATACAGATATAACTTAAAAATACATTTAGATAAAGCAATCGTAACATCCGTGACTAGCTTATAGCTTGCTAGTATTAGCCACCGCTAGCCTTGTTTACGTTCACTAGCATTAGCCACCACTAGCCTTGTTTATTTCCCACGTTTAATATGTCTATTATTTCCTCTGTTCTGAGTGCAGATGAGGACTCGCTCGAGCTGCACACGGTGCTGTTGGAGGATGTGGAGAAGCAGATTCGCAGCCTACTCAACAGGCAGGCCCAGCTGCTAGAGCGAAAAATCACGCTGAAAACCCCTAAGGTAAGCTCGCAGCATGTTATCAGCACTCCCAAGCCCTCCACACCGTGTGCTTCTCTGTGCAGGGACCGTGCTCCTAGGGCGAGGATCTACCCAGCCAAGGTCTCAGTCACGCCGGCGCCGACGCACCACAGACCCTGGGTGACTGAGCGGCGAAAAGTGAGGGCCTTTATACCACCGGCGTTCCTGATCCCAATGCAGAACCACTTCGCCCCTCTCCGTCAGACCAGACCAAACACCGTGACCGTCGGGGACTCCATCGTACGGAACGTCCACGTCGTTTTAGCCAAAGGTAAAGTGCACACACACTGTTTCTCTGGTGCTCGTGTCCTTGATGTCTCTGTGCAGGTATCCAGGATCCTGAAGAAGGACGAGCACATTGGAGTGGTTGTGCTGCATGTGGGGACAAATGACATCAGGCTGAGGCAGACTGAGGTGCTGAAGAAGGACTTCGCCACCCTGATCGAGATGGTTTGAGGCAGCGCACCCACCATGAAGATCGTCATCTCTGGACCTCTTCCCACCTACAGACGGGGAGCTGAAAGGTTCAGTAGACTTCTGGCTCCAAAGGACTGGCTAGTTTCCTTTTGTAATGAACAGAATCTAGCCTTTTCTAATAACTGGAATTTGTTTTGGGAGC
>JAFFST010049233.1:621-18238 GCA_022414735.1 Noturus placidus | reverse complement strand
TGGATTACCTCTGTTGGATTTATGTTTGGGATTACACTGTTTGACACTGTTTGTAAATAAAGCACGGTTCCCACTGCAATTGCGTCCTGCCTCATTCTCTGCCGTCACGAGACGTGACAGAGCTGCATCAGAAGGATGAAAGAGCCGCATGCGGCTCCGGAGCCGCGGGTTGCCGACCCCTGGCTTAAGCAAACAATAACAAAATTTTTGATAAAGGCACTACTTATGAGGAAACAAGTGCTGAAAATAAAAAAATTCTGTCCTAAAACATAACGTCCATTAAAACGGTCAAAAACAAGTGTTTTAAGTGACTTCTACACACAGTAGATCCTTGTAATGACTTACTGAATCTTTAGGCTGTCGATACCTTTAGACAGCAGCAAGTGATTTTCAGGTGACAAGAACTCCCAAACAGAAGTATGGTATAAGGATAGAGCAGGCAGATTTGAAGAGCAGAAGGAGTCAGGATTGATTATACCTCAGTAGTAGCATGTGTAGTTTGAACAAAGAGAGAGAGAGAACTCAGATTATTAGATTTGCTCAGGTCATGTAATTGTTGAATGTACATTATGCACAGAATGCAAGCAGGGACCCTGGCAAGAATAGTTATGACAGCATAACTAAAAGGGGACAGCCAGACGGTGTATCAGACAGCAAGTCACTCTTGCTTGGGGGTGGGGGGCGGCAGTATCCAAACATTTTATCAAAATACTCTATGCCCATGAGCCCTCCAGATCTACAATTTTACCTAAGGAAAAAAATATTAACAAAAGGCTTGACTAAACAAATGTTTTCAGCCTAGACTGAGACCTGTCTAAATAATAATTAATAATAATTATCAATTTGTATAGCGCTTTTTTACAATGGTACATTGTCTCAAAGCAGCTTTACAGAAATATCATTTTTACATTTACAAGCCACTTACTAATGAGATCACATTCACACACCAATGGTAGCAGAGCTGCCAGCTTGCCATTGGGGGCAACTTAGGGTTCAGTGTCTTGCCCAAGGACACTTCGGCATGTGGAGTCACCCGGGCCGGGATTCGAACCGCCAACCCCACGGTTAGTGGATTAGTGGACAACCCGCTCTACCAACTGAGCCACAGCCGCCCGAAAATCCCACACACTAATTGGAAGGCTGTTCCATAACTGTGGTACTATGCAACAGAAAGCTCTGCCCCCTGCTGTAGCCTTTGTTATTAATGTTGCCAATAAAGAGTCTGCACCTTTTGATCGAAGTAGGTGTGTCAGATCAGAAAAGACTAGAACTTTGCTTAGGTACAGCGGTGCATAACCATTCAGCGCTTTACAGGTCAATAGTTGTATTTTATAATCAGTGCAAAATTTGACTGGGAGCCAATGCAGTGTGAATAAGATGGGTGTGATATGGTCATATTTCTGGTTCTAGTAAGGACTTTGGCTGGACTAACTGAAACTTTTTTATGCTTGTTTACTGGAATATCCAGACAGCATGGCATTACAATAATCCAACCTAAAGGTAACAGAAGCATGAACATTTTTTTCTTCATCATTTAGTGACATTATATTTCTTTGTAGTGTTAAAAGCTGCACTAAGGTCAAGTAACACATACAATGACAAACAACCCTGATTAGAGGCCAGAAGTAGGTTATTTACAACTTTACCCAGCTCTGTCTCAATGCTATGGTGTGACCAAAATCATGACTGATCGGTTTCATGAATGTTATTTCTATGAGCATAACTGCTGTGCTACAATTTTTATAGGGACTTGGTGGTAAAGGGGACATTTGAAATTGGCTTATAGTTAAAGCGTTGACGGGGGTCAAGGGCATTTTTTTAAATCAGGGATTTTATAACTGCTAGTGTGTAACCCCTTTCTTTAGGTCCCACATTTATTAAATAACAGCAGCCAAAATCACAGGTAGGTTTCACTCTCTCTTATTGAGTTGGCAGGGTTTCTGTGATATTGGTAAGGAGGAACAATCAATGAAATATGCTTTCTCCACTCCAAAACTTATCTGTCTCTCTCACAACCGAACTCAGTCTGGACAAATGAAAACATTTAATATTGCCTATATTATGAGAACAGTTGATCCTTTCTTTCTCACAATAAATGAAGAAATTCAAAAGAGGGAAATAAAATTAAAAATAGAACATGTTTAGTTTCTCATACCCGTGAGATCGATAATGACATCAAATCGATAATAAACAATCAAATATGTTTTGTTCAGACTTTGCTGTCTCATAAGGACTATGAAAAGCATGCACAAGCTTCATAAAATGATCAGTGTCTACAAAAACATCAACCGTTTTGTCCTGGTCTTCACCAGAAATCAAAACAAAACATAGCGGCAGGCAATGATGACTGACCCAAGCACTACAGTGCCATCGCCACCTACAGTGAGTGTTGTAACTAATTTTGTGCTTTTGTTTTAAGTTAAGCCCAGGTCTTTACAACAGCTTCCATGTCCAAACATACAGCATTGCTCATATTTGGTAATGTAATGCATGAAGAAAATAAGAGATATGTTGTTATCCTTATTAGCCAATAATTAATTGTTGTGAAGTAAGGTGTTGTGGGCACATGCATTTAAAGGGGTGCAACATAGTTCCCATGATCAAACATGGAACACCAATTTGATCTACATCTGACATTGCATGTAGTAGATATGAGAGTCTTGCTGTTTCTCTTTTTTGTCATTCATTTACAGCCCCTGGCAAAAATTATGGAATCACCCTACTTGGAGTATGTTCATCCAACTTTTTTCATTCTTAGCAAATAAATAAAATGACACAAAACAATTTTTCTTCGTGAAATTCCTTAAACAATTTAAATGAAATGAGTTTTATTTCCAACTTAAGTAGAGGAAAAAAATATGTAAGCACTCAATGTTGAGGAAAAAATTATGGAATCACCTAGTAATTACATTTACATTACATTTATTCATTTAGCAGACGCTTTTATCCAAAGCGACTTACAAATGAGTGCACACTCATACACCAATAGTAGCAGAGCTGCCATGCAAGCTTGCCATCGGGGGCAACTTAGGGTTCAGTGTCTTGCCCAAGGACACTCCGGCATGGGATCACCCGGGCCGGGATTCGAACCTCCAACCCTACGATTAGCGGATTAGTGGACAACCCGCTCTACCGACTGAGCCACAGCCGCCTAATTCGCATTTCTAAGACAAATACCATTCTAAAAATTAGAATTTGTCTGCAGTTAAGAGAGTGCTTGCAGACCTTAACCCTGGACTTTTTGAACTTGGACTTTTCAATACCTTCTGTAGAGAAACAACTCCACCTGGTACATCAAGTGAATGTACACCAGACCACAACATACCAGAACAGGGAAGTGCCAGAAGAAGGAGTTAGAAGTCAAGGAAAATTAAACTGAAGAATGGGGGTTAATTCCAGAGCACAGTTTTTCCAAAGACCTGACCTGGAATTCCATCTGGCCCGGAAGCCTTATTCAGTTTGCACTTAATAAACTGGAAATAGACATCCTGCTTAGTAAGAAGGGAGTAATAATCCAGCTCTTGAGGGGGAAAAGAATCCAAAAGGCTATCAAAACGGGCATAGAAATGATTAAGATTAGCAGCAAAGGTGGTGGGATCTGGTACAGAGACAGTCTGTTTAACGGCTTGTCCAGTAAGAGACCTGACTCACTGAAAAGTCTGTTTGGTGTTCATATTTGCAAAGTCCTGCTCCAATTTGTTTTATACTTCTTTTTAGATTAAATATTTAGGTTTTGATTGTGGAAATAGTTGGATAGTGTGGATAGTTTTCTCTTGTGGAAAAGAGATCTTAGAGATGAGATGATCCAAGGTTTTGAATTTGGGTATGTTCTGGTAGTCTTTACCGGTATCAAGGAATCCATACAGAATTTAATGTAATCAGTAATATCTGAAGTCTCTGCTCATCAAACTCTCCCTCAAAGACTTCCCAGTCTATACCCGCAAAGCAGCCTTGAAGGCACGCAATAGGATCCTCCGTACATTGTGAGACGCTGTGTATTGCTGGCCTGCGTTGTTTCAGCTGTTGTTTGTAAACAGGAAGTAAATGGATAACATTATGATCCACTAATCCTAGCGATGGGAGAGCTCTAGCTTTATAGGATTCCGGGATAATAAATCTATAGTTTTATTAAATCTTATTGGTACATCTACATAACTGCGATGCCTCCTCCTCTGCCAGTTAGATGAGGCCGATGTATGTAACTGTATGCTTCATTTAATGCTACATACTCATTTAGTTTAATCCAGGTTTCTTTTAAACACAATTCCTTAAATTCCTGATCAGTAATAGTTGAATTAACAATAAGCAATGAAATTAACTAATATTTAAATGTAAATTAACTAATATTTGAAAGTCCTAGCTTTAAATCAAAGGTGCTGGCTGTGCATTCAGTACGATTTAATATTATGTTAATTTGTTTACTAAAATAAACTGCGTGTTTCTACATTTTTGTTTAGCTCGGGGACCAGACAGAGACTCAATATGGTGCAACCTGTGTGACCACTCAAGGCAGTTAGCAGGGGTCATTTTATTTTGCTTGTCTGCTCTCTGGCCTTGGCTCTGGATTGTCACAGATTAACTAGGCCTGTTCTGAGTGTGTGAGCTATACTGCAAGAAATGAGAGCAGCACCTTCCTGAGTAGAATGGATAACATACACCCTAACAGGCCAGCCTTGCCCTCAAAACTATTCCAGTTGTTTTTAAAGCATACATTGTTTTCAGAGCACCACTATGACATTCATCAGTTCAGCATCAATAAACTGCTGTAAGCTACAGTGCCCTCCGCTTTTATTGGCGCCCTTGGTAAATATTACCAAAGAGGGCTGTGAAAAAGTTTCTTTGTACATTTTGACCTTTTGATCTTTTGTTAAAAAAACACTTTGCTCTCATGGATATCAAACAGTTGCAAACAAAATACAGGTTTATTAAAAAACATCTTTGTGAAATATAGGTGTGCAACAATTATTGGCACCCTTTTAGTCAATATTGTGCTGTAAAGCCTGATGAGGTTGGAGAATACATGGCAAGGGATCTGAGACCATTTCTCCATACCAAATCTCCAATGATCCTTCAAAAGTCCACACTGATGTGACAAAAGTCTTCTCTTCACTTCACCCCACAGGTTTTCTATGGGTTTCAAGTCAGGGAACTGGGATGGCCATGGCAGGACCTTGATTTTATGGTCATTAAACCATTTTTGTGTCAATTTTGATGTATGTTTTGGATCATTGTCCTGCTGGACGATCCAACTATGGCCCATTTTAAGCTTTCTCTTAGAGGCAGTCAGGTATTCATTTAATATGTTAATATTTGATTGAGTCCATGATTCCATGTATCCTAACAAAATGTCCAAGTCCTCTGGCAGAAAAACAGCCCCAAAACATTAAAGAGCTACCACCATATTTAACCATGGACATGAGGTACTTTTCCACACCTCCCTGTGTGCACAAACTGAAGATGCCCGAGTTTGTTTTTGGATGAGATTAGAGGCTTTTTTTCTTGAAACCCTTCCAAACAACTTGTGGTGATGTAGGTGACTTCAGATTGTAGTGTTGGAGACTTTCTGACCTCAAAACGCAACTAACTTCTGCAATTCTCCAGCTGTGATCCTCATAGTGCGTTGAGACAACACAGGCATCTCAAAAAATTTTAATATTGTGGAAAAGTTCATTTATTTCTGTGATTTAATTTAAAAAGTGGAATTCTAGATTCATTACACATAAAGTGAAATATTTCAAGCCTTTTTTGTTTTAATCTTGCTTATGGCTTACAGCTCATGGAAGTCAAAAATCCAGTGTCTCAAAATATTATTATAAAGAATTTATAATACAGAAATGTCGACCTTCTGAAAAGTATGCTAATTTATGCACTCAATGCGTCATCTGGGCTGCAATTACACAAATTACTGCATCAATGCGGCGCGGCATGGAGGCAATCAGCCGGTGGCATTGCTGAGGTGTTATGGAAGCCCAGGTTGCTTTGATAATGGCCTTCAGCTCGTCTGTATTGTTGGGTCTGGTGTCTTTCATAGATTCTCTATGGGGTTCAGTGTTGGGCGAGTCGGCTGATTTGTTTATTTTTATTCTTTTATTTATTTATTTATTTATTGGGGGGGGGGGGGGGGGGGGACTGGAGAAGTTTTGACATGCCTTGACATTTGTGTGTTTTTCAGTTGCTAATAAACATATTAATGGCTAAAGTCTAATTACACTCTATTCAGCACAAATGGGGCTACAAAAATATGTGAGCAGCAGGTATGTAAATGTTTGTATTTTTCAGAAAGTAACGTTTATGTATGAGTTTTGAAAAAAACTAAAATTTAAAGTAACTGAAATAAGGCCATATAACACATACTAAACATTTGTTCACAAGACTTCGATCTTTTAGCCTAGATCTGGACCTTGTAGCCTAGAGTTTTTGCTACATTATGATGTAAAAACCATCATGACCACTCATTCATACAAAACCATGTGGTCATTTAACTTGCAAGACACTTTGTGTCAGAAAGGCTGTATGCGCGGTGACATGAATCATCATGAATATTGATGTGATTCACACCTGAGGCAGCAAAGACCCCTTCCCTGGGCCTATCAATGAGGAATGTGAATGTGGGAACTAGAAGAATGAATGTGAGGAGACTTCTTGATTGAATTTATTGTCTGTTGCTTATTTCACAAAATCAAGTTGCAGTTAAAATATCTGACTATATATTTTCTTTAAAGAAAATAAAGACTTTACTTAAAAAACGTGCACTACCTTTCAAAAGTTTTAGATCTATAGTATTTTAAAAGGTTTTTAAAAGAAGTCTCTTCTGCTCACCAAGGCTGCATCTATTTGTTCCAAAATACAGCAAGACAGTGATATTGTGAAATATTTTTACGATTAAAAATAACCTGTTAAATAACCTGAATATATTTTAAAATGCAACTCATTCCTGTGATCAAAGCTGAATTTTCAGCAACATTACTCCATTCTTCAGTGTCACACGATTCTTCAGAAATCATTCTAATATTCTGATTTGCTTCTCAAGAAACATTTATTATCAATGTTGAAAACAGTTGCAGAAGGAAAGAAAAATAATTGAAGTGTCCAGTGCACATAGGGAGAGACGAGAGTATTACAGAAGGTGGGTGGTGTGTATGTGCACACTCATCCATCTATGCGTAGCCTACTTGCTCACATAGTATTGCATGTAAGCATTGTAAATTTTGAACTGAAGACACAAATGAACATCACAAGCCTGGCATTTCCAAGGTGTGTCCAGCCTTTTACTGTACTGTACTTTGCAAAGCATGTATGTGATGCTTTTTAAGGCATTGATGGGGCATTTACCATTTTGCATAGAATGCAAATGCCTCAGCACATTATGGGTTAATTTACACACCTCTATAATGTTAATTTTACTAACCTCTGACTGATGAAGGCATATTTCAGTAGCTCCTATGTGTAAAAATTACCTTTTAAAACCTATGTTTGTGTAAGATTCTAAGATTACCTGTTATGTCCAGTGTCCTGGCTCTCGGTATACACCTAACTAAAGCTGCTAGTGCCCCTAAAGGTCTAGCTAATTTGATGTGACCATAAGATAAAGTCATAAGATAAAAATTACCAGAGCTCTTTCAGGCAAACATGTTCGACACATGAAGCAGAGAGGAGTGGTTCCCTCGTGGGAGAGCATGAGCGTTAGCTTTGGCTTTTGTCGTATTCTAATAGGTATGTTTTGTTTTTTCAGCCTAATGGTGGCCTCCATCACTTGCATCGACACCTCTTTGGACCGCATATTGAGAGTTCCCATGAACAGCTACTGATGCTTAGGCCAAAGTACCTTTTCAAACAAATTTTAATAAAGTGCACTTTCCAACAAAATGTTAACAATTATTTCCGAAAATGAAAATCAAGCTTGGCTTGCATATTTTAAAAAATGAAATAAAATATTCATCACCTCTATAATGTCTTTATTATTTAAAAGTGTAATAAATAGAAGAATGATCGGCAGATGAAACGTTTACAATGGTTACAAAATTCACCCTTGTTAAAATGGCAGGTTTTTGTGAAGTAAAAAAAAATTAAATAGGAGGATCAATAGCAATTTGGTTGCTCTGTGCAGTAACAATCTTAAAATCCAAAATGAAAAATAAATGTGATCATAACATGGATCATGATCACAGCCTGAATCATGATAGCTTTTTTCGCCCACATTTTCCGGCCAGACAGGCTAGTTTATGTATTTAACAAACTGCTGATCCCTTGGGATTTTCACACACAACAGCCTCTAGAATTTACACAGGATGGTACAAAAAACATCCAGTGAACGGCACTTCTGTGGGCGATGAGAGAGGTCAGAGGAGAATGGCCAAATTTGTCTGAGCTGACAAGAAGGCTACAGTAACTACAATGATAATCTCTCTTTACAACCATAGTGAGGAGAAAAGCTTTTCAGAATGTTTGTAAAATATCAAGGTAGATGGGGTACAACAGCAAAAATACCACATCAGGTTCCAATCCTGTCAGCCAAGAACGGGAATCTGCAGCTACTGTGTGGGCACTGGCTCAAAACAGAACAGTTAAAGACTGGTGATGTAGGCTTCCGGCTGAGCGATAAATGGAGTAGGACGCAACTTTACATCCATATTATTTTATAGGCACTTTTTTTGTGTAGTGTTTTTGGTGTAAGTTGTGTCCGACATCTTCATCTTCACGTTTTGTGTCCAAGATTCCAGCAACACCCAAAAGCGGGAGTGTTTTGTCTGCTCCGCTTCAGCGGCCTGCTCCACACGCTGCATCCTCGGCTCGTGGTGATCCCTCCTCCCCCGTTGAAGGCCCGCTGTCCCCTCCGGTTTCAAGGAGGAGCTCCTCGTTTCACTCAGACACGAAATGGCGGCCATTTTCAAAACCGAGCTCCAGGCGGCCTTGGGCGAAAACTTGACTTCTATCAAGTCAGAGCTACAGACCGTAAAGGCGGAATTAACGGTCAGTTTTACGAATATCCAGTTGGAGGTGAATGTTTTGAAAAATACTGTGCGGGAAATGTGCACCACCTGCTGTGATGACATCGCTACGCTACAGCCTAAAGTCGAGCACCTTTCTGCCGAGTTAAACAGAGTGGACATTAAGTGTGAGGATCTCGAGGCTAGATCACGGCGCATTAATCTGAGGATCATCGGTGTCCCTGAGGACTCGACCAGCTCGTCCACACCAGCAGCTGTTTCCACTGCTTAAAGAGGCTTTTAAGCTGGACAAAGTGCCTCTTCTGGACCGCACTCATTGCACTCAACAGCCGAGGCCCAAACTCAGCGAGCACCCCTGCCCTATAATCGCCCGACTGCATTACCATGCGGACTGTGTGGACATTCTGCGGCGGGCCAGAGTCCAACAGCGGATTAAGGTTGGTGACATGGTTATCTCTGTATTTCCTGATCATACCGCGAAGACAGCCCGTGCTCATGCCGCCTTTACTGATATCCGCAGCCAGCTTCGCGAGATACCGGGAATACGGTTTGGCCTGCTTTATCTGAGAGGGAGTTTAAATCTGCAGAGGACGCCAGAGCGTTCATTAAGACATTGATCTAGTGAACACACTGATATCATAACAGGCTTGTTATCCTTCTTCAGTATTGACTTGGAAAACTAAAACTACATGAGATGTTGCAGTGAATATGTTGACGTGCCTTTGCTCTTTATCATTGTTTAGTTTGCAGGAGCCCGACCTTGATTGACTATTGCTATTTGGTCAACATCTGTTAGCTTTCCTGATAGGGATTTGACTCCGTGTGGAGTTTGCACTGGGTTCTCCATCGTTTGGGGATGGGAGCGTTGTCAGTGCTATGGGGACGGGGTGGGAATTTTCTAAGTGTTGGTTTGGAGTATGAGTGTGTGTTGTGTGTGTGTGTGGGGTTTTTTTTTTTTGTTGTTGTTTGGTCCCCCCCCCCCTTTTTGTTTCCTCTTCCCTTTTCCCTCTCTGAGGCATTGCTTCGTTCTCGTCCTGCTGTCAGGACTTAGGATATTTGATCTAGGATATTTGCTCATCTGAAACAGCTCAAAGCAGACATAGTGTTTCTACAAGAAACTCATATGCGCACCACAGACCAGGTTAGGCTTAAATGTCCATCGATTTCTAAGGTGCTTCACTCTAATTTCAACTCTAAGGCCTGGGGGGGGGGGTTGCCATTTTAATTGTAAAGTCAATTCACTTTTCATTTTTCAAAGTAATTTCAGATGAAAATGGCAGATATTTAATAATTTAAGGTAAATTGTTGCATGTCCCTGTATTATTAGTTAATATTTACGCCCCAAATTTTGATGACCCATACTTCATCAATAAGCTCTTTGAGTGCCTCCAGTCATTACATGATACTCTCCTTATATTTGGAGGAGATATGAATTGTGTTGTTGATCCTAGGTTGGACCGCTCTACTCCCAAGACCATGATGCCCTCACTAATGTCCAGTAAGCTTTCAGATTTCATGGCCAATAATGGTTGCAATGATCCTTGGAGATTCTATAACCCCAGTATCAAGGAATATTCTTTCTTTTCGCAGATGCATAAGTCCTTCTCTAGAATTGACTATTTTTTCATTGATGAAAAACTTATTTCCAAAGTGTCTCTGGTTAAATATCATCCCATTGTGATTTCTGACCATGCTCCGCTTTTTGTCAGTGCAGTGTTTGCATATTCAGCTTTCTCCCCAAACCCAATATTCAACACTGTGGAGGTTTAATACTAGTCATCAATCGAAGCTGCAATAAATTGATGACTTTATTAAGATCAATCAGAATGAGGTTGAACCTATTTCTTGTTCTCTGCTGTGGGAATCACTAAAAGCATACTTGCAGGGCCAAATAATTTCTTACTCCGCACATTTTAACAAAACACGTACGGCCAAACTTCAAGAGCTATCGACTAAAATTGGTGAGATAGATAGACAATTGGTCATTGGCCCCTCTTCTGCTTTACTTTAGGATCGTGTTAACTTACAGACTGAATTTGACCTTATTACAACTGCTGATGCAGAGCGCCTTCTACTACGTACTTCACACTCCGCATATTATGAACATGGTGATAAGGCGAGCCGGGTATTGGCCCACCAACTGCGACGTCAGGCAACCTCACGTATGATCACTCAAATAAAAGATGCATCTGGCATACTTCACACAGACTCTAATATCATTAACTCTGTGTTTTGTTTATTCTATAACTCTTTATATGTCGGAATTTCCATCTGGGACTTCTGAAATTAATACTTTTTTTAAGCGATCTCAACTTCCCTACCATTAACCCAGATGCTGCTAAAGATCTTGATTCACCATTAACACTAGAGGAAATCAACCTAGACATAAATATCATGCAAAACAATAAAGCTTCTGACCATGATAGATTCCCTGTAGAATTTTTCAAAAGATTTAAATCTAAACTTTATTGCACTCTGTATACAAGGAATCTCTAAAGAAGGGCTCTCATCCTCCTACTTTATGACAAGCCTCCATAAATCTGTTTTTGAAAAACGACAAAAATCCATTTATAAAGGGGCGTCAGCTATTTTACAATTTCCGCACCCTTTTGAACATTATCTACTCCAAGCCCTCCGCTACAACCCCCGAAGTAGTGATCTCAGTCGACGCTGAAAAAGTGTTCGACAGGGTTGAGTAGGACTACCTGCTTACTGTATTACATAAATCTGGATTGGGTAATGCGTTTATTTCTTGGATACGCCTTCTGTACACATCCCCATAAGCTAGTATCTCCACCAATGGGATACAGTCAACTTCTTTTACTTTATCCCGTGGCACTCGACAGGGTTGTCCCTTGTCTCCATTACTTTTTGCGTTAGCTATAGTGCTCTTGTCAATTTATCTTGGGTCCTTCCCCTCTTTCTCTGGGATATCACGTTTGGGACTGGAATTTAAATTATCTCTTTATCCGCATGATTTATTACTGTATGTTTCCCACCCAAGTTGCTCTTTACCGGGTATTCTCTGGTTATAAAGTTAACATTTCCAAGAGTGAGTGCTATCCCGTTAATATTTTAGCATTACAACTAAATCAGTCTGATATCCCCTTCAGACCGAGTCTCTCTGGCTTTAGGTATTTGGGAATAAATATAACCCTAACTCTATCTTCACTTTTCTCTGCTAACTTTTACCCATTAATTTGTAAAGTCAAAACTGACCTTCAGCAATTGAGGTCTTTTGTTTGTCACTTATAGGACGAATTATTATGGTAAAAATGTATATCCTGCCTAAGTTCCTCTTTTTATTCCAATGTCTCCCTCTATTCTTACCAAAATGTTTTTTTAAGACTAAAACGTGACCCCACGTTTGCTACTTGGCATGACAAAGGTATCAAAACCTTCAAAGATTTCTATAAGGACGGTGTTTTTTGTAGCTTTGTAGATCTGTCGAGTGAATTTCAGCTTTCACCGTCCCATCTTTTTCGCTATTTCCAAGTTAGACACTGCGCGAAATCATTGTTTCCAACTTTTCTCTCCTCACCCCCAAATCAACAATGGGATGAGTTTCTCTCTTGTGACCCTCTTCAGAAATCTCTTATTTAAAAAATTTATAATAAACTTTTATCTTAGGACAGCTCACCTATCACCAAAATCAAGGTTGCTTGGGAGGGTGAATTGGGGTTGAGCCTACATGACACCTGGTGGGACGTTGCCCTCAACAAGATCCACACAAGCTCATTTTGTGCTCGTCTCTCTTTGATACAGTTCAAGGTAGTGCACAGATTTCATTTCTCTAAAACACGTCTGGCACAGATTTATCCCACTGTCACTGACAGATGTGATAAATGTCATGCCTCTCCCTGCAACCTAACCCACATGTTCTATTTTTGTCCATTACTATTCTCCTTTTGGCAGAAGTATTTTGATATCCTCTCAACAATACTGTCCATCACCGTTAAACCCTCCCCCCATATTGCCATGTTTGGGTATCCGGAGGATTATAATAGGTATAACTCAAATCAATTAGATCTCTTGGCATTCACTTCCTTGTTATCACGACGGCGCGTTCTTTTCCATTGGAAATCCATAAAGCCTCCCTCCAGCACTCAGTGGCTCAGGGATGTAATGTTTTTTTCTAAAATTGGAAAAGATTAGGTACTCTCTGGGCACCAATTCTGATATGTTTTATACTAAGTGGCAGTCTTTTTTAATCTTCAAGTCTCTGCCACTTTTGGCTTCTGATTGAGGGAACCCCACCCCCGTCCCCGTATTTTATTTATTAAACTTTTTATTTTGTTCATTCATTTATTTAGATTTTTATTTATTTATTTACTTATTATTATTATTATTAGTTTTAGTTTTGTTCATTTTATTGCTAGTAGTATTATAATTTTTTTAAATTGTTATTGGCGGCTGTGGCTCAGTCGGTAGAGCGGGTCAATTTTTTAATTGTCAGGGCGGCTGTGGCTCAGTCGGTAGAGCGGGTTGTCCACTAATCCAGTAACCGTGGGGTTGACGGTTCGAATCCCGGCCCGGTTGATTCCATGCCGAAGTGTCCTTGGGCAAGACACTGAACCCTAAGTTGCCCCCAATGGCAAGCTAGCACCTTGCATGGCAGCTCTGCTACCATTGGTGTGTGAATGTGCTCTCATTAGTAAGTCGCTTGTAAATGTAAAAATGATATTTTTCTGTAAAGCTGCTTTGAGACAATGTACCATTGTAAAAAGCGCTATACAAATTGATAAATTATAAATTATTATTGTTTTATGTGTAGCTACTGTTATTTATTTTATTTTTTTATTGAGTATGTATGACTGTTTGAATGAGTGTTCCAATTTGTTTACAAAACCTTTCAATAAAAATATTAATAAAAAAAAAGACTGGTGATGTAAATCTTTTTTGGATGATCAAAATGCTTCAGCTTCACCAGAAGTAAGATGCATGAAGAATCAGGAGACCAACAGCCAGGGCATAGTCAAAGAGATGGTTTATTATGCGTGCAAAGACCCCCTGGACACTACAGAGTTTTGTAGTCTTAATCATAGTCTAAACATAAATCGGATACATTTTGGCTTTTATATTTCATATGTCCATGCAAGCAACATACCCAAGGCTATTTAATGAAAACATAAGACAAAAGAAAAAACCCCTTGACAAAAATTTAATCAAGGACAGAAACCTAAAAACATAGAGACCTTGAGTAAGCAAAAATCACATTGAACTGATCTTAAATGATTGAATCATAATCATTTAAAATAAAGTAAAAATATTTCACAATTCCCCAGTTTGGATGACCCTAAAATCATCCATTAATGCAAGCTTAACCCTTTTATACCATACTACATACTATAACCACTGGTCAGGTGATTAGCCATCTACATATCCTAAAAGAAAGATAGGTTGCACCCATTTATCCAAACCAAGCATTTTGATTAAATGTAAAATCAGATTAAATGTAGGGATTAGGCCTATCAACCGGAGTTAGGAAAATTGTGGCTTCTGCTGCTTGATCTTGGGTCATACTCTTGGAGACACAGAGGCAACAACAGCGAAACATGACATAAATTAACTGGAGGGTGACGAAGGACATCATGAAACCCAGTAGAATTTCCAGGCCATATTGCCACCAGGAGTCTAACCAATCACCGTTAACTTGATCAATAGCATTAACACGATCACGTAACTCATGATCTCGTAACTAGGTCATTAATATATTGCATCAAATTTAGAGTAGGGTCAGACACATCTGTAGGACTCAGTTAGGACCACTGCATATTGTTGTGCGAAGATATACTAAAATCTCTAAACTGACCCATTTCAAAATCATCCGATGTGATTGCAGTATCTTGGATATGATGCCCAAGGATTGTGTATGTATGATGTATGATTGTGTAGCATCATTAGCCAATTTCTCGACTTCATGAGAATATACATATTTGATCATAGCTAATCTTGTTGTAATGATGGGTGTGGATTTGATATTCCACTGAACACATTACTCCATTAACACTGAAGGTAAATGTGGCATCAATATGTGCAAAAATGAGATGTCTTGAAGTCTCTTATTTGTTATGATTAAGTCTCTTGGTGGTATCAATAAAAAATTGAGATCCCCTATAAGTGGGGATGAGAGCTAAAGTACCATTTTGATAAAGTTAAGCATTAGTAGGCAGACTATAGCCTATACGTCCCACAATTGTGTAACGTTAAAGCAAGTGGTGACATTAAATGAGAGAACTGTATGTAGCAAGGCACAAGAGTCAGGCTGAGATGGTGTGTCTTGTCCACGTGACGCCAGTTGAGACACTCACTGGATGAGGAATGTAAACCTCGCGCCTAAGAACAGAGTGTTCAAAATTTATAAACAAAGTTTGGAAAGTGTTTCCCTTATCAACAAAAGAATAAATCTGAGTAGAACTGTCCCAAATCTCAGTTTCCCCCTGGATATATTTTAAGAATTTCTCACCCCTTACTAAGTGTATCAATACCTGTAAGCACAGAAGCTGAATGATGACCAAAATAGTATAAATTTTCCTGATGTGTTTTTAGGAAAGTCTTGGCCTTAATTTGAGAATTTGACTGATACAGTGCATCTGGAAAGTATTCACAAAGCTTATTCAGAAAGCTTCACTTTTTCCACATTTTGTTATGTGACAGCCGTATTCCAAAATGGATTAAATTAATTATTTTCCTCAAAATTCTACAAACAATACCCCATAATGACAACCTGAAAGATGTTTGTTTGAAATCTTTGCAAATTTATTTAAAAAAATAACCAAAAAAGCCTTTGCCATGAAACTCAAAACTGAGCTCAGGTGCATCCTGTTTCTACTGATCATTCTTGAGATGTTTCTACAACTAAATTGGAGTCCACCTGTGGTAAATTCAGTTGATTGGACATGATTCAGAAAGGCACACACCTGTCTATATAAGGTCCCACAGTTAACAATGCATGTCAGAGCACAAACCAAACCATGAAGTCCAAGGAATTGTCTGTAGACCTCAGAGACAGGATTGTATTGAGGCACAGATCTAGAGAAGGGTACAGAAACATTTCTGCAGCATTGAAGGTCCCAATGAGCACAGTGGTCTCAATCATCCTTAAATGGAAGAAGTTTGGAACCAGCAGGACTCTTCCTAGAGCTGGCCAACTAGCCAAACTGAGCGATCGGGGAGAAGGGCCTTAGTCAGAGAGGTGACCAAAAACCCAATGGTCATTCGAGCTCCAACATGTCTCTGTGGAGAGAGGAGAACCTTCCGGAAGAACAACCATCTCTGCAGCACTCCAACAATCAGGCCTGTATGGTAGAGTGGCCAGACGGAAGCCACAACCTGCCTGGAGTTTGCCAAAAGGCACCTGAAGGACTCTTAGACCATAAGAAACAAAATTCTCTGGTCTGATGAAACAAAGATTGAACTCTTTGGCCTAAAATGGCAAGCGTCATGTCCGGAGGAAACCAGGCACCACTAATCACCCGGCCAATACCATCCCTACAGTGAAGCATGGTGGTGAAAGCATCATGCTGTGGGGATGTTTTTCAGCGGCAGACTAGTCAGGATCAAGGGAAAGATGAATGCAGCAATGTACAGAGACATCCTTCATGAAGACCTGCTCCAGAGCACTCTGAACCTCAGACTGGGGCAACCGTTCATCTTTCAACAGGACTATGACCCTAAGCGCACAGCCAAGATAACAAAGGAGTGGCTACAGGACAACTTTGTGAATCTCCTTGAGTGGCCCAGCCAGAGCCCAGACTTGAACCCGATTGAACATCTCTGGAGAGATCTGAAAATGGCAGTGCACCGATGCTCCCCATCCAACCTGATGGAGCTTGAGAGGTCCTGCAAAGAAGAATAGGAGAAACTGCCCAAAAATAGGTGTGCCAAACCTGTAGCATCATTCTCAAAAGTCTTGAGGCTGTAATTGATGCCAAAGGTGCTTCAACAAAGTATTGAGCAAAGGCTGTGAATACTTATGTGCATGTGCCTTTTTTTCTTTTTTCTTTTTAATAAATTTGCGAAGATTTCAAACAAACTTCTTTCATGTTGTCATTATGTGGTATTGTTTGTAGAATTTTGAGGAAAATAATGAATTTAATCCATTTTGGAATAAGGCCGTAACATAAAATGTGGAAAAAGTGAAGCGCTGTGAATACTTTCCGGATGCACTGTATGTCTCCAATTCTTGGATTTTAACTGTGGGAGGTAAATAAGTTGCTCTAGCATGACCTGAACAAGTTACAGCTTTTACATGTGTTCCCCACACTGTAGGGGACTTAGGCTTCTTAAAATTCCCGATCAAACAACCTCGAAGCCCAGTGGCCACATATGTATTATTGTACAATCTGAACAGAGTGATTATAATTGATTTGTAATCAGTGATGAAGGCTCTGTTTCAAGTCTGAAGTCTGAAGGCTCTGTTTGAAGTATAGAATCCAAGGCATGCACTTGTTCTGATGTGTCTTGCATAGCATGCACAGATGGCAAACATTGAGGGGCAGAACGGGGCCAACTGGGACTCAGAGGGAACCAGATGTATCCAACAGTAGTCTATTGGCTCTTTCGTAGCACCCACACCAATTTCAGATACAGTGCCTTGCGAAAGTATTCGGCCCCCTTGAACTGTTCGACCTTTTGCCACATTTCAGGCCTCAAACATAAAGATATAA
>JAFFST010049232.1:91734-103083 GCA_022414735.1 Noturus placidus | reverse complement strand
CTCTCAACTGTTGTGGGAGTGCCACTGGGTGATGTGGCTCCATCTGTTCTACTTGTAGGAGAGTTGTCTGCGGTTGTTTCTGAACTCTCCGCTGGTGTGGCAGAGTCACTACTTGTCAGGCCTGCATCTGTAGTTGTAGGAGAGTTGTCTGTGGTTGTTTCTGAACTCTCAGCTGTTGTGGCAGAGCCAGTAGTTGGCGTGGTTGCATCTGCTATTATTGTAAGAGAGTTGTCCTGGGTTGTTTCCGAACTCTCAGCTGTTGTGGGAGAGCCACTGGGTGATGTGGCTCCATCTGCTGTACTTGTAGGAGGGTTGTCTGTGGTTGTTACCGAACTCTCAGCTGTTGTGGCAGACCCACTGGGTGATGTGGTTCCATCTGCTGTACTTGTAGGAGAGTTGTCCATGGTTGTTTCTGAATTCTCAGCTGTTGTGGCAGAGTCACTACCTGTCATGCCTGCATCTGTAGTTGTAGGAGAGTTGCCTGTAGTTGTTTTTGAACTCTCAGCTGTTGTGGCTGAGCCAGTAGTTGGTATAGTTGCATCTGCTGTAGACGTAGGAGAGTTGTCCGTGGTTGTTTCTGAACTCTCGGCTGTTGAGGCAGAGTCACTAATTGGTGTGGTTACATCTGGTGTAATTGTAGGAGAGTTCTTTGTAGTTGTTTCTGAACTCTGAACTGGTGTATCAGAGCCAGTTGTAGTTGTTTCCAAACTCTCAGTTGTTGTGGCAGAGTCACTAGGTGATGTGATTGCATCTGCTGTACTTGTAGGAAAGTTGTCCGTGGTTGTTTTTGAACTCTCAACTGTTGTGGCAGACCCACTGGGTGATGTGGTTCCATCTGCTGTACTTGTAGGAAAGTTGTCCGTGGTTGTTTTTGAACTCTCAGCTGTTGTGGCAGAGCTCGTAGTTGGTCTGGTTGTATCTGCTGTAGTTGTGGGAGAGTTGTCTGTTGTTGTTTCTGAACTCTCAGCTGTTATGGCAGAGTCACTAGGTGATGTGGTTACATCTGCTGTAGTTGTAGGACAGTTGTCTGTGGTTTTTTCTGAACTATCAGCTGTTGTTCCAGAGACACTAGGTGATGTGACTGCATCTGCTGTTGTTGTAAGAGAGTGGTCCTGGGTTGTTTCCACACTCTCAACTGTTGTGGGAGTGCCACTGGGTGATGTGGCTCCATCTGTTCTACTTGTAGGAGAGTTGTCTGCGGTTGTTTCTGAACTCTCCGCTGGTGTGGCAGAGTCACTACTTGTCAGGCCTGCATCTGTAGTTGTAGGAGAGTTGTCTGTGGTTGTTTTTGAACTCTCAGCTGTTGTGGCAGAGCCAGTAGTTGGTATAGTTGCATCTGCTGTAGTCGTAGGAGAGTTGTCTGTGCTTGTTTCTGAACTCTCCGCTGTTGTGGCAGAGTCACTAGTTGGTAGGGTTTTATCTGTTGTAATTGTAAGAGGGTTGTCCGTAGTTGTTTCTGAACTCTTAGTTGTTGTGGCAGAGTCACTAGGTGATGTGATTGCATCTGCTGTTGTTGTAGGAGAGTTTTCCATGGTTGTTTCTGAACTTGCAACTGTTGTGGAAGTCCCACTGGGTGATGTGGTTCCATCTGCTGTACTTGTAGGAGAGTTGTCTGTGGTTGTTTCTGAATTCTCAGCTGTTGGGGCAGAGTCACTACCTGTCATGCCTGCATCTGTAGTTGTAGGAGAGTTGTCTGTGGTTGTTTCTGAACTCTCAGCTGTTGTGGCAGAGTCACTAGTTGGTGTGGTTACATCTGGTGTAATTGTAGGAGAGTTATCCGTAGTTGTTTCTGAACTCTGAACTGGTGTGGCAGAGCCAGTTGTAGTTGTTTCCAAAGTCTCAGTTGTTGTGGCAGAGTCAGTAGGTGATGGGATTGCATCTGCTGTTGTTGCAGGAGAGTTTTCCATGGTTGTTTCTGAACTCTCAACTGTTGTGGCAGACCCACTGGGTGATGTGGTTCCATCTGCTGTACTTGTAGGAGAGTTGTCCGTGGTTGTTTCTGAATTCTCAGCTGTTGTGGCAGAGTCACTACCTGTCATGCCTGCATCTGTAGTCATAGGAGAGTTGTCTGTGGTTGTTTCTGAACTCTCAGCTGTTGTGGCAGAGCCAGTAGTTGGTATAATTGCATCTTCTGTAGATGTAGGAGAGTTTTCCGTAGTTGTTTCTGAACTCTCAACTGTTGTGGCAGACCCACTGGGTGATGTGGTTCCATCTGTTGTACTTGTAGGAGAGTTGTCTGCGGTTGTTTCTGAACTCTCCGCTGGTGTGGCAGAGTCACTACTTGTCAGGCCTGCATCTGTAGTTGTAGGAGAGTTGTCTGTGGTTGTTTCTGAACTCTCAGCTGTTGTGGCAGAGCCAGTAGTTGGCGTGGTTGCATCTGCTATTATTGTAAGAGAGTTGTCCTGGGTTGTTTCCGAACTCTCAGCTGTTGTGGGAGAGCCACTGGGTGATGTGGCTCCATCTGCTGTACTTGTAGGAGGGTTGTCTGTGGTTGTTACCGAACTCTCAGCTGTTGTGGCAGACCCACTGGGTGATGTGGTTCCATCTGCTGTACTTGTAGGAGAGTTGTCCATGGTTGTTTCTGAATTCTCAGCTGTTGTGGCAGAGTCACTACCTGTCATGCCTGCATCTGTAGTTGTAGGAGAGTTGCCTGTAGTTGTTTTTGAACTCTCAGCTGTTGTGGCTGAGCCAGTAGTTGGTATAGTTGCATCTGCTGTAGACGTAGGAGAGTTGTCCGTGGTTGCTTCTGAACTCTCAGCTGTTGAGGCAGAGTCACTAGTTGGTGTGGTTACATCTGGTGTAATTGTAGGAGAGTTCTTTGTAGTTGTTTCTGAACTCTGAACTGGTGTATCAGAGCCAGTTGTAGTTGTTTCCAAACTCTCAGTTGTTGTGGCAGAGTCACTAGGTGATGTGATTGCATCTGCTGTACTTGTAGGAAAGTTGTCCGTGGTTGTTTTTGAACTCTCAACTGTTGTGGCAGACCCACTGGGTGATGTGGTTCCATCTGCTGTACTTGTAGGAAAGTTGTCCGTGGTTGTTTTTGAACTCTCAGCTGTTGTGGCAGAGCTCGTAGTTGGTCTGGTTGTATCTGCTGTAGTTGTGGGAGAGTTGTCTGTTGTTGTTTCTGAACTCTCAGCTGTTATGGCAGAGTCACTAGGTGATGTGGTTACATCTGCTGTAGTTGTAGGACAGTTGTCTGTGGTTTTTTCTGAACTATCAGCTGTTGTTCCAGAGACACTAGGTGATGTGACTGCATCTGCTGTTGTTGTAAGAGAGTGGTCCTGGGTTGTTTCCACACTCTCAACTGTTGTGGGAGTGCCACTGGGTGATGTGGCTCCATCTGTTCTAGTCGTAGGAGAGTTGTCTGTGGTCGTTTCTGAACTCTCAGCTGTTGTGGCAGAGTCACTAGTTGGTAGGGTTTTATCTGTTGTAATTGTAAGAGGGTTGTCTGTAGTTGTTTCTGAACTCTTAGTTGTAGTGGCAGAGTCACTAGGTGATGTGATTGCATCTGCTGTTGTTGTAGGAGAGTTTTCCATGGTTGTTTCTGAACTTGCAACTGTTGTGGAAGTCCCACTGGGTGATGTGGTTCCATCTGCTGTACTTGTAGGAGAGTTGTCCGTGGTTGTTTCTGAATTCTCAGCTGTTGTGGCAGAGTCACTACTTGTCATGCCTGCATCTGTAGTCATAGGAGAGTTGTCTGTGGTTGTTTTTGAACTCTCAGCTGTTGTGGCAGAGCCAGTAGTTGGTACAATTGCATCTGCTGTAGTCGTAGGAGAGTTGTCTGTGGTTGTTTCTGAACTCTCAGCTGTTATGGCAGAGTCACTAGGTGATGTGGTTACATCTGCTGTAGTTGTAGGACAGTTGTCTGTGGTTTTTACTGAACTATCAGCTGTTGTTCCAGAGACACTAGGTGATGTGACTGCATCTGCTGTTGTTGTAAGAGAGTGGTCCTGGGTTGTTTCCACACTCTCAACTGTTGTGGGAGTGCCACTGGGTGATGTGGCTCCATCTGTTCTACTTGTAGGAGAGTTGTCTGCGGTTGTTTCTGAACTCTCCGCTGGTGTGGCAGAGTCACTACTTGTCAGGCCTGCATCTGTAGTTGTAGGAGAGTTGTCTGTGGTTGTTTCTGAACTCTCAGCTGTTGTGGCAGAGCCAGTAGTTGGCGTGGTTGCATCTGCTATTATTGTAAGAGAGTTGTCCTGGGTTGTTTCCGAACTCTCAGCTGTTGTGGGAGAGCCACTGGGTGATGTGGCTCCATCTGCTGTACTTGTAGGAGGGTTGTCTGTGGTTGTTACCGAACTCTCAGCTGTTGTGGCAGAGTCACTAGGTGATGTGGTTGCATCTGCTGTTGTTGTAAGAGAGTTGTCCGTGGTTGTTTCCGAATTATCAGCTGTTGTGGCAGCGTCACTAGGTGATGTGGTTCCATCTGCTGTACTTGTAAGGGAGTTGTCTGTGGTTGTTTCTGAATTCTCAGCGGGTGTGGCAGAGCCAGTAGTTGGTGTGGTTACATCTGGTCTACTTGTAGGAGAGCTGTCTGTGGTCGTTTCTGAATTCTCAGCGGGTGCGGCAGAGCTAGTAGTTGGTATGGTTGCATCTGCTGTGGTCATTGGAGAGTTGTCTGTGATTGTTACCGAACTCTCAGCTGTTGTGGTATAGTCACTAGGTGATGTGGTTGTGTAGCCCACTAGAAAATGTATACAAATAAATATTTTAAATAAAATTTAAATACAATATAGATTCATTAAAAATAAATCAGAATGTAAACACCTATATTTTCAAATACTGTACGTTATTGGAACCAGTTAAAATGTTTCATGTACATAATTTTGACCAATTAACACCATTCTACACGTAGATCCCACCTTTATTGACAGGTGACAGTTTTCTTTTACTGTGCAGACGGCACACAGCCAAAGCGAAGAAAGAAAAGGAGACAGAAAAAAATAGAAAAAGCCTAAATTATAATCACATATTATAATTAACTGTTTAAAAGAGAGAAGCCGAAAGTCAAAACAATACTACTGCCAGTTGGTGAGGAACGTTGGTTTGTAGTTTTATCCAACGTGAAACTTGGTGAGTTAAGTTTAGAGTTAGTTAAGTGCTGAGTGCTATGCAAAGTTAATACTGCTATGAAGCAGCATGTTGCATTTGTTGGTTATTTTCTTCTCTCTAATTTAGCCATGTAAATAATGTCAATTCGAATTTAATTCCAAAAGTGTTTTGAGTCACATTACTTCTGAGTTGTTAAATTTCTGAATTGTTAAATTGCATTGTATAAAAGTGAGCTATATTCAGTTATGTCAAGTTTTAGTTGTTATCGTGTTTCACTGGACATAGCTTTTGCTCCATTTTGTTTGAGTTGTGTAAAAATCAGACAGAAGTTAAACACAAAAGGTATTTTATTTTAATTGTATAAAAATGATACTGGCTGTAATTTATAATTTAAAATACTTAAACTGTGGTGTGTAATGCAGTATCTCACAAAGGTGAGTACACCCCTCACATTTTTGTAAATTTTTGATGATATCTTTTCATGTGACAACACTGAAGAAATGACACTTTGCTACAATGTAAACTAGTCAGTGTACAGCTTGTGTAACAGTGTAAATTTGCTGTCCCCTCCAAAATAACTCAACACACAGCCATTAATGTCTAAACCACTGGCAACTAAAGTGAGTACACCCCTAACTGAAAATGTCCAAATTGGGCCCACCAATCAATTTTTTGTGTGGCCACCATTATTTTACAGCACTGCCTAAACACTCTTGGGCATGGAGTTCACCAGAGCTTCACAGGTTGCCACTGGAGTCCTCTTCCACTCCTCCATGATGACATCACGGAGCTGGTGGATTTTATAGACATTGTACTCCTCCACCTTCCATTTGAGGATGCCCCACAGATGCTCAATAGGGTTTAGGTCTGGAGACATACTAGCATTTTATCGCCAAAAGTCAACTTTCTGGTGATAATCAGACAAGCGGGTACTGTTTTCACGAATGTACAGAAATTGGTCGCAGTCCCGACAATGAAAAACAGTTTTTGATTCCTTGTGGGGGTTGTTCTTTTCAATGGAAGGATTTTTTGCACATCTAGCACTTTTGATCTGAAGTTAGGACTATTAAACATTAGATCTCTTGCTTCTAAGGCTCTTATTGTTAACGAAATCATTGCTGATCAGGAATGTAGTTTAATGTGTTTAATGAAAACTGGGATTAAACCAAACGAGTACATAGCATTAAATGAAGCCAGTCCTCCTACAGTTATGTACATCAGCCTCGTTCATCTGGTAGAGGAGGTGTTGGTTTCGTCCATAGTCAAAATCTAGATATCACACAAAAACCTAGCCATAAATTTTATTCTTTTGAAATTCTTTATACGAGCATAACTTATGTAGCCACAAAAAATAAGTCAATTCCTCTAATTATTATTTACAGACCCCCAGGGCCTTATACTGAATTTCTTAGTGAATTTGCAGAGTTAATCTCAAACCTGGTTGTTTCTGTAGATAAAGCATTAATCATCGGTGATTTTAATATTCATTTCGATAACCTGGACGACCCTCTGATAATAGCGGTTGTGTCCATTTTAGATTCAGTAGGGATTAATCAAAATGTTATCAGACCTACTCATAATGGTGGTCACACTCTTGACCTCATACTAACATACGGATTAAATATAGAAAATATTGTAATTTTTCCACAGTCTGAAGTTGTCTCAGACCATTATCTTATCTCGTTCATAATACGTATTGATCATAATATTTCTACCTCGCCTCACGACTGCATAAAACGTACTTTCACATCAGCTACTGCACCGTGCTTCATAAATAACCTTGCAGAGACATCGATTATATTTGGATCACCATCTGATCTGATAGAACTCGATCAGTTGACTGAATGCTTAGAGTCAACACTCTGCTACACACTAGATAGAGCGGCTCCACTCAAAAGAAAAATAATTAGAAAGAAATAACTAGCACCCTGGTATAATGATAAAATGCGTACTTTAAAAAGACCACTTGACAATTAGAATGTAAATGGCATCAAACCAAATTGGTAATATTTCAAACAGCATGGAAGGAGAGCCTACTGAACTATAGAAAATTTCTTAGTGATGCTAGAAAAGTCTATCTCTCCACCTTAATAGGAGACAACAAAAACAATTCTAGATTTCTATTCAACACGGTAGCAAAATTAACTAGGAATAAAACCACTACAGAAAGAAGCACTCAATCATTACATAGCAGTGAAGATTTCCTGAAACTTTTCATTGATAAGATTGAAAATATTAGATTTGAAATTCAGTCTATTAAATTAAAACCAGACAGTATTATAACTAACCCTATAGATGATAATATAGCAATATCAGATCAATGTTTAGATTGTTTTGCTCCCCTTAGAGAGACCGAACTAGCTTCATTAATCTCTTCAGCAAATTCATAAACTTGCATACTAGATCCTGTACCTACATGTTTCTTTAAACAGATTTGTCCTGGAGAAATTGGACCACTTTTAAATATAGTCAATTCTTCCCTTAGCACTGGCTATGTACCTAAATCACTTAAATTAGCAGTTATTAAACCCCTGATTAAAAAACCTGACCTTGACCTCTCTCAACTGTCTAGCTATAGACCTATATCAAATCTCCCCTTCATCTCTAAGATCTTAGAAAAGGTTGTAGCACAGCAGCTATGCTCATACTTACATAGGAATAACATTCATGAAATGTATCAGTCAGGATTTAGACCTCATCATAGCACAGAGACACTGTTAATTAAAGTAGTAAATGACCTACGACTGGCCTCTGATCAGGGTTGTGTCTCGCTGCTTATGTTACTTGACCTTAGTGCAGCTTTTGATACTATGGATCAGGGATACACACACTTTTTTGACTTGCGAGCTACTTTTAACATGACCAGTCAAGGAGATCTACCAACACTAAAAATGCGAAACATATATATATATATATATATATATATATACACACACACACACAATATATGTTCATGTACCTTGCATACCTGCATGAGCCCTTATGACACACTACAATTCAGTACATTTTTGGTCAGTACCTTACTCTGATGATGTGTACTGACTAGAATCAGCCAGGGTTGCATATTCCGGACAGTAGCTGCTGGTTGCCAGCCTCAAGCAGGCCTCCAAATGATGATCAGTCATTGTGGAATGGTATTTGGACTTAATAATCTTCATGGGGGAAAAGTCTGACTCACAGAAATAATTGTAGTGACTGGCTCCAGTAAAGCAAAGTCTTGTAAGAGTCTATCAAACTCTGACTGACAGCTGTCAATCTGCTCCATGCAGTGCGATGTTAAACTGCGCACAAGCCTTCCGCTGCATCTCCAGCTCTGACGCGAGGTTTGGGGTCGCCCATATATTACGTCATCGTGGAGGGGGAGTGAAGGGTACGATGACTTGTGATGACGACGACGACGACGACGGGGATTTCACGGACATGATTACGTCATCAATGTATTTGCATCTTCCCCGTGTTAAGTGTCACCACTGTCATTTGCTTATTTACTTACTGAAATATTTGCAAATTGCCAAAATAACATTATAATAGTATTATACGCCACAGGATGTGCGTGTGACGTCAGTATTTCTGTTTGTTTGTTTGTTATTTTTTATAACAAAATACAAAATATTAGGCGATAATTCCTGACCACACATGGCAGCCCCAGACCCCCTAAAGTAAAAAAGTAAAAGTGTACATCTAAGATGATGACGTCATCATTGGGGATGGGGTAAAGTGCCTGATGACGTTAGATGACGGGGGGGAGGGGGGTTAAAAATGGCTGAAAATTTGATGACGTAATATATGGACGACCCCTTTTGGAGTTCATGGTGCTGCAGCTTTGAGGACAGAAGGTGCATTTTCTGTTTAAAGGCATTAACTGAGCTGATCATACTGACCACGGTTATGTCTTTTCCTTGCATCTCCAAATTAATCTCATTTAACATGTTGGTCAGATCGGTTAAAAATGCCACTGATCATCACTGAGTTGGGAGATTCTGGATGTTTAACAGCAAAAAGAAACTCCCTTAGCTCTGGACAGAGCTCTCAAATCTCTGCAGGAATTTACTCCTTCTAATCCATCTCATGTCAGTGTGTAGGAGCTCAGAGTGGTCGCAGACCTCATTGCGGGCGCACTGTCCGTGGTGACTGATATTAATGTGCACACTGGGAGCTGGGGTTTGTCTTTAAAAGACTGATAAAAGTTAACTCTGTGATTTCGCTCGCTAGTCTTTAGCGCTGGTGCGTTTGATAACACACATGGTGAGAGAAAAGACGAAATCTCAGACTGGCTGTCCTGTGCATCAACGCGAACTTTTTTTTTTTCTTCTTTTGAATGGCGATCTACCCGCACTTCCTTTGCGATCGACTGGTCGATCACGATCGACCTATTGTGCACCCCTGCTATAGATCATACTATTCTCCTTGACAGATTAGAAAATGTTGTTGGCATTAAGGGAACAGTCATATCCTGGCTCAGGTCTTATGTGACAGATCGTTATCAGTTTGTAGATGTAAATGGAGACTTTTCCACGCATAACGAGGTTAAATTTGGTGTTCTACAAGGTTCTGTTTTAGGCCCACTGCTTTTTACTTCATATATTCTACCTCTAGGTCAAATTATTCGTAAACATGGAATTAGCTTCCACTTTTATGCTGATGAAACACAGTTGTATGTTTCAGTGAAGCCAGAGGACAAACAGCAGCTTAGTAAAGTTGAAGAATTTGTAAAGGGCATTAGATGTTGGATGCTAACTAACTTCTTTTTTTCTTAATTCTGATAAGACAGAAATACTTTATTAGGACCACGTTTAGTTAGAAGTAAGCTTTCTGATCACATAGTTACTCTGGATGGTCTATCTGTTTCATCATGGGCAGCAGTAAAAGTCCTTGGTGTGATTATTGACTCCAGATTATTGACTCATTTGATGCTCATGTAGATAATATTATTAGGATAGCCTTCTTTCATCTCAGAAACACAGTGTCTTGCGAAAGTATTCGGCCCCCTTGAAATGTTCGACCTTTTGCAAGGCACTTTCAAAACTTGCACTTGCAAGACTTTCGCAAGGCACTGTATTTCTAAGATAAGAAATATATTGTCACTACATGATGCAGAAATATTAGTTCATGCTTTCCTCACCTCTAGACTAGATTACTGTAATGCCTTACTGCAGGGGTGCACAATACGTCGATTGCGATCGACTGGTCGATCGCAAAGGAAGTGCAGGTAGATCGCCATTCAAAAAAATGTATAGATGTTAGCGTTGATGTACAGGACAGCCAGTCTGAGATCTCGTCTTTTCTCTCACCAGGCATGTGATCAAACACGCCAGTGCTAAAGACTAGTGAGCGAAATCACTGAGTTAATATTTTTCAGTCTTTTAAAGACAAAACCCAGCTCCCAGTGTGCAAATTGATATCAAATTGATACCATGCCCGCAATGGTCAGCAGCGCAAATGGATTTATTGCCAAGTTCAGGGAAGATGATCTGAGATTCTTATCCCAGCCGCTTCACACTCGGCTGCGAACCGATCCAATGAGTGCTGGAGTTCACGGACCGATGATGCCATTAGGACAACATCATCTGCAAAAAGCAGCGATAAGATATATAAGTATACTCATAATATACTAAATAAATATATGTTTCGCATTTTTAGTGTTGGTAGATCTCTTTGACTGGTCATGTTAAAAGTAGCTTGCAAGTCAAATAAGTGTGTGCACCCCTGCCTTACTGTCTGGATGTTCCAGTAGGAGCATAAATAAACTCCAGTTAGTCCAGAATGCAGCTGCTAGAGTCCTAACTAGAGCTGCTAGAGTATGACCCCATCACCCCGATTTTATCAACACTTCATTGGTTCCCAGTGAAATCTCACATTGATTATAAAATACTATTATTAACTTATAAAGCACTAAACGGTCTCACACGACAGTATCTAAGCAATGTTTTGGTTTTCTATGATCCACCACGCCTACTTAGATCAAAAGATGCAGGCTATCTGATGGTACCTTGAACAGCAAAGGCTATAGCAGGGGGAAGAGCTTTTTCTTATAGAGCCCCATAATTATGAAACACTTTTCCAATTAGTGCTCGGGACTCAGACACAGTCTCAGAGTTTAAGTCTAGGTTTAAAACGTATTTGTTTACTCAAACCTACCCTGACGAGACTTTCTATTATGTTAAGCACAGTCCTAATAATCTTTTCTCTCCCTCTCTCTTTCTGCTGAGCCACAAACAAATTTATTGAGATTCTAGAGATCAAGGGCGTAACCATGTTATGGGCATTGGGGGGGTCCAAGCGCTAACCCCCCCCCCC
>JAFFST010049232.1:43965-72906 GCA_022414735.1 Noturus placidus | reverse complement strand
CGGCATGGGATCACCCGGGCCGGGATTCGAACCACCAACCCTACGATTAGTGGATTAGTGGACAACCCGCTCTACCGACTGAGCCACAGCCGCCCTATTTGCTGCTATTGTTAAGCAACTGTTTGATGCTGTACACAACGGCGCTTCAGATTCGTGTGTTTGCTGAGAGTAATTTGGCCAATAGTAACTGACAGCCTTTAATAATCACCTGATCGGAGTACGAGAAGGTGGGAATTACAGGAAGGAGTTCAACACAATGCAAAAATGCATACACATGATGCAGTATTAGACCATAAACACATCATAACTAAAGCCAAATCCCAGACATTTTCTAAAAGTAGACACTTTTTTAACATCCGAAAAAGAGGACATGTTTGGGAAAAAGAGGACGTATGGTCACCCTACAAAAGCATTTCAGAGAGCAAATTGTGTTACTTAATTTTGCGCAAAATTTAATTGTGAAAGCACCAGGAAGTTGCTCATGTGAGCCACAACTGGCAGGAGAGAACCAGAACTATAATCGACTAGCTGTGTATACTGTGTTATGTCAAAGAATTAACTTTTTAGTTTTTGGTTTTAAATAAAAAACGTAATCCTGATAGTATTCCCATTACATTATAGTATTACCAGTTTTTTGTATCCTGATTATGTAACGCCTTTACATGTATTCCGTTACTCTCCAGGCATGACTATAAATTAATCTTGTAGTGACAGTAAACAGAAGTGGTGGAAATAATATTTTACTAAAATTTGACTGAAGTAAAAATCCTGTACAAATGCACCAGGAAGAAAAAACAAAGTGCACGTTCTTCATGGTGAAATATTTCTTGTAGAATAAGTCCTTAAATTTACAATACTCAACCAGGGTAGCCTGTTATTTATCTCTGATTTACCTAAACCAACTGATTACAGATTGCTAATCTGCTTTTGGTCATCAAGCTAAGGAGCCTACAATGATTAGCAGTATACTTAGTCCAGTGGTGTGCAAGTGTTTATTTTGGAAGAAAAGAGGCAGAATAGGTGGGAGAGGGGAAGGAGTATGTAAGGCTATGACATTGCATATTACAAGGTGTAATCCCATGCTGAAAGTGAATCCCCCTGTGAACTTCATACACAGATTCCAGGGTCTAATTTGAGCTGCTCTACCGTGTCTATCCCCCATACTCATTCCCTCCTTTACCCCTGTCTCTGGCTAGCAGCTGTTCTTCTGGATATTAATAAGTCCATTGAGACACACTGACAGGCACCCCTGCTTCCCAGCCCACAATCACTATGTTTTACTGTCGTGTCCAGTACAAAGTAGTCAAAGAAGTGTTTTCTAATAAGGCTATAATGTTAAGGCCTATTTAGCTGTAAGTAGTGGCCTGTCTAGACCAACTTAAGGGGGTTATAAGGGGGCAGGAGGGTGACAGTGAGAAACCAGGGGGGCATCAATAAATAGCAATTAGTCACTGTCTTAGTACATGCTACTGCAGGAATTATTATTAAAATTATTTTATTGGGCATTGTTGACAAAAAAGACTCATTTGATATATGAGAAGCTAAACACATCACATATGAGAAGTTCCTGGTATGATTACATTAAAGAACAGTATGTAAATAACATTTCTACATAGGTTTCTCTTGTGTTATTGGAGACAGATTCATCTTTGCATCTACTGTTTTCCTCCTAAATAAATTCAAAAAACAAGTATTTTTCAAAAATTACGTGTAAAGTGTAAGAGTACAAAATGTGCAAAACTGTGCAAAAATGCTCCTTCAACCAAATGTACACAAAATCAGACATATAGTCAAAGAGTTTAACAACTAAAAGCTTTAAAGTGCAAAACTAAACAATGGCCCATCAGTCAAATCAAATCAGTTCATAATTTCCCTGTCATTGCTTTCAGCTAATGTACAATAAGTAAAGGTAACTCAGTTAATGAAATTTGTTACAACGAAATTTATTACATAGAATCATGTGAGAATTAAGAACACCTCATGGAAATTTTTTTGTTGTTGTTTGATCCTCTTTGAAACTGTGCCTATTAATAAAGGTATTTTATTAATTTTGTAGTAGTTTTCACAATTTAAATTAACCAAAAAACAGATAAGTCAATTTGAAAAAGTAAGTACACCCCTACATTTATCACACCTTCAGATCCATAAAATTAGAATCAGGTGTTCAAGATTGGGTGCCAGTGATTAGAACCTGCTTAGGGAGTGCAGGTGGAACCTGTCTTATTTATTCTCCTCTCATATCTAGTGTCGGGTGTTCTATTGACCATTGATCCTGCCAATATTTAAAGAGTTCTGTAAGGCCTTCAGAAAACGGTTGTGGATGCCTATGAGTCTGAAAAGGGACTTAAAAAGAGCTACAAATTATTTGAAATACATCATTCCACTGTAAGGAAAATAATTTACAAGACTACATTTTGCCAATGAGCATATAGGCAAAGACCAAGATCAGGCTTTTTGGAATAATGTACCACAGTAACAGCAGACATGTTTGGAACTGACCAAAGACAGCTTTTCAGGATAAGCACCTCATACCAACTGTGAAACACGGTGTGGTGGAAATGTTATAGTTTGGGGTTGCTTCGCTGTCTCAGGGACTGGTCAGCTTGCAATCATTGATTCAACTATGAAGTCTGCATAATATCAAACAATGCTTGAAGATAATGTGAAGATATCTGTCCAAAAGTTGAAGTTGAACCAAAAGTTGATATCGACATTATATCGATCCTCAGCACACTATCAAATCCACCAAGGAATGGTTCAAAAATGAATAAATGGATGGTTATGGAATGGCCTAGGGGGTGGGGGTGAAACAGCAGTACACGCAAGAAAACCCTCAAAGATCTTGCAACTTAAAGAATATTGCATGGAAAAGTGGTCAAAAATTCCAGCAAGCCGATGTCAGAGACTGGTGGAAAATTATACAAAACACCTAGTTATTTCTGCTAAAAAGGGAAAATCTTCTGACAGCAAGGGTGTACTTACTTTTTCCACAGACATATATCACATCTATTGATATTTCTGTTGAATAAATGATTTATAAAGCTATTTTTCCTTGTGGTTTTGTTCAAGTACATCAACTTAATTAATAGGCACTGTTTCAAAGATGACCAAATGTTTGCTTGTCCAAATATGTCAAAAAAGCCAACAATTTCCATGGGTCTACTTATTTTTTCATAACATTCTCTCAGCTACAAATTGGGGGAGGGACATAAGATATAAATTGCTCACCACACCTAGTCCTTATGGCAAAAATAATCTTGCATGAAGCAAATGTAGAAGGATTTTCCTTTTTGGTAGATGAACAACTTGAGGATCATGTCTTGATAAATTCAGTTTCTGACAGTGAATTTGGAGAACAGAATCAGAATAAATGTTATTGTCCAAGTATGCTTTTAGTTACAAGGAAATTGACACCAGTTTACAATAATACCCTCAGCGCATACAAAAAGGTAGACATACATGGATGGTGGATATAAGTGGACATAAAGGACATCATTTATTTTGTCAAGTGGACAAAATGTCATTGTTCAACTATACATAAACCTTCCCAGCAACAGCTCATTAACACCCTACTAGAAAAGAAAGCTTGATGTCTAAAAATGGTGAATTCGAATAGTTTCCTCATCCTAGGTATGAGCCACAAAGAATGGCTGCCAACATAATGATGAAACTGGGACCAACACGAATGGCTGTTACACAAGTGCAGGACATAAAGTCTTCTACTGTGAAGACACTGTACACATGTATCAAGTGCAAAGTGTACATTTGCAAAACACACAGTGAAAATCTGTCCCTCATGTGGTGTGTAAAATGCATATACATGGACTCATTACCATTCACATGAAATGTTTTCTATGTATATCTTTCCTCTGCAGTTGTTCTGACAAATGACTACATTTTAGTAGAGTTGAAAACCTTGTTATAACAAGTTATGTGGTAATGTGCTGATAAGAAATGGGGTAAGAAAACCATAAATTGATTTACTACTTTGCTCCTCTTGCTTTAGTCAGATTCCGTTCTCTTGTAAAAGGATTCAGTTTCAAATTAAATACGCTTATTACACAAATATTTTATATACTGTACCTGGCAGGCATTGTGCTCTGAAACAGCTTTGGAGTCTCTGAGAACATGCCTTGTTATTTGATGTGCTTTTACTTCTTGCAAATGAGATGCAGCACATATTTTTAAGTATATTTGTATAACTTGATAGTGTGTCATTTTACAATACAAATAATGTAACAGGTTGAACCCTGAACACTGGGTGAGTAAAAAAAAAATGCGAACACCACACAAAGGTGAAATTATTAGTGTAATTTTCTGTGGAAATGTATTACTTTTTTTTTCTTTTACAACAATAACATATATGCTATAACAGTATATTGCTAATGCATGTTATTCATGTTATTAGCAAGGAAAAGGATGTTTAATAATAATAGCAACAACAACAACAAAAATAATAATTCTGCACAATTTTTCTTGGTACATGTTTGTTTAAATTCTGTAAGGGTTACATTAAAAGAGCAAAGACATGTTTCCCCCAATATTTTCCAACCCTTAGTGATTTTGAATGAAATAAATAGCTGATCTCATCAAAATGGCCCATCAAAATTCGCTGTTGTAGTGTTATATGCATACTGTCTATTTGTTAAATGAAACCAAGTATCCGCACTGGTAGGACTGTAACATAAAAGAAAAGAAAGAAATTGTTACATTTTAATATTCTCTATGCCTACAACCAAAGAAAAATGGTTTCAGGTTAGTCAAAAACCAAAATAACAAACAAAAAAGAAATTACCTGAGGTGGAGAGAGCTAACTAACTAACAAAGAAAAACATAAATAAAATATACTAATGCTTCCATATCTACTTGGATAAAAATGGAAAGGAAAAAAAAGAAAACGCATACATGCCAAAAGTAAATAGCAAGCACTCATAAAATCCTGTTTGGTATTTGCACACACATTTGGTGAAGTTTTTTTCACAATTATACAAAAGTAATTAACAAGTGCATATAAAGGCTAGATAAATTTAATTTACACTCTCAGCAAAATAGACATTATGCACATATCTACAATGAAATCATGTCTGCAATGAAAAAAAGCAAAAGCCATCCATCAGATCAGATGTTTATGCTTTATTCTTGCCACTGATACTCAGAAGTGGATTTTCTTGGCCTAAACGCAAACATGAAACAGCAATATATCTTTTAAGGGATATGCATATTATACTATGTAATTTGTCATATAAAATAAAGTGGAACATAATTGGGATGCTGCTGCTTACCCAATGTCATGTTTCATGTTTACTGTGGTATATGAAAACCAAAACCTTTCAGATACAAATATCTATTTCTATTGTGTGTTTTATAGTTCATACAACCCAGGACAGGCAAAGGGGACAGAGGATCAGAAATAGTGCCTTCTCCACACAGCTGCAGAAAAAGTCATGTACCCTCCCCCTAACAATGCCTCTCAAACTAATCCAGTCATCATGGCAACCACACAACACGTAAAATATAAACAACCTCACAGGTGTATGTGAGAGTTAAGAAAATGGAAGATATTTCCATCAAACAAGTGTTATTATATGGGAGGTTACTACTTACATAGAGATAACTTTTATAGTGTTTTCAGAGAAGCCATTTTGTAGCGCTCAAGAACTTCTGGAACTTTTCCCATATTATTAATCATTTAGTATTTGTTTATGGTTTGATTGGCCATATTAACAATCTTGTTTTTTATACTGAAACAAGATTGCTAATATAACATCAAATCGTGAACAAATACTATATTATGTTTCTTATATTTTATATATATTTATATATATCTATATATCTATATATATATATATATATATATATATATATATATATATATATATATAAGACCTATATTCAATACTTATATTGTTACAGTGCTTGTCTATTTATTATAAACCTTTTTTGTGTCTTCTACAGATTGTAATCTGAGCTGAGCCCAGAAAAAACAAGCATCTTAGCCAATTAACCAAAAAACAGAAGAGAACATGAAAATCTTGCTCCTACCTATTATTCTCACTATTTTTTTTATCCACCATTCCCTCACACAAACTGAATCTGAGCTTACAGTAACAACTAGGTTAGGTCGTGTCCAGGGTATACGCTTGCCCGTTCCAGATCGAAGCCATGTTGTTGCCTTTCTGGGTATTCCATTTGCAGAGCCTCCTGTAGGAAAAATGCGTTTCAAACCAGCTGAGCCCAAAAAGCCATGGAATGATGTGTTCGAAGCCAAAAATTATTCCAATGCTTGCTACCAGTATGTGGACACCTCATATCCTGGCTTTCCTGGCACCGAAATGTGGAACCCCAACAGAAATATGAGTGAGGATTGCTTATACTTAAACATCTGGGTTCCTGCTTCCCCTCGGCCACACAACCTCACTGTTATGGTATGGATATATGGTGGTGGCTTCTATAGTGGTTCCTCCTCTCTAGATGTGTATGATGGTCGCTACCTGGCACATTCTGAGAAGGTGCTGGTGGTTTCTATGAACTATCGCTTGGGTGCTTTTGGCTTCCTTGCCCTTAATGGCTCCTCTGAGGCTCCTGGAAATGTGGGACTGCTAGACCAGAGAATGGCACTCCAATGGGTCCAGGACAATATTCAGTTTTTTGGAGGCAATGCTAAGCAGGTGACCATTTTTGGGGAGAGTGCAGGTGGAGCCGCGGTTGGCATGCATCTTCTCTCTCCAGAGAGTCGCCCCAAATTCACTCGTGCCATTATGCAAAGTGGTGTACCAAATTGCCCTTGGGCTGCAGTCAGCTTTGATGAGGCACGAAGGAGGGCCACCAAGCTGGCCAAATTGGTAGGCTGTCCTGATGATGATGACACTGAGCTAATTGATTGCCTTAGGAACAAGCAACCACAGGAGCTTATTGACCAGGAGTTCCAGACACTCCCATATAGCAGCCTGTTCCGTTTTTCATTTGTGCCTGTGGTTGATGGTGTTGTGCTTCCTGATACCCCCGAGGCCATGTTGAGCTCAGGCAACTTCAAGGATACTCAAATTCTTTTGGGTGTAAACCAGGATGAAGGGTCATATTTCTTGATTTATGGTGCACCAGGTTTCAGCAAGGACAATGATAGTCTGATCTCACGGGAGGACTTTCTACAAGGGGTTAGAATGAGTGTTCCTCATGCCAATGATATTGGATTGGAGGCAGTAATCCTTCAATACACAGATTGGATGGATGAAGACAACCCTCTGAAAAACCGCGAGGCAATGGATGACATTGTGGGAGACCATAATGTAATCTGCCCTCTGCAGCACTTTGCAAGATCCTATGCTCAATACAGTTCAAACCCTGCTCTGCCAGGAACAACAAGTCAAGGAAACTTTGGTTGGGCCAATTCAGGCCCAGCAAGCAACAGCGGCCATTCACAAGGTAAGGTAGAACGTTTGATTTGCAATTTAGGTCTGGTTTCATGTTTTATTGAAATATAATGGCTAAAATGGCATCTTTTTTTAGTTTTTTAATTCAACACATTTTTGTGTTGTTCACAGTTGCTGTGTACCTCTACCTCTTTGACCATCGAGCCTCTAACCTGGCCTGGCCTGAGTGGATGGGTGTGATCCATGGCTATGAAATTGAATTTGTGTTTGGCCTGCCTTTGGAGAAGAGGCTTAACTACACTGCAGAAGAGGAGAAGCTTAGTCGACGTATGATGAGATACTGGGCTAATTTTGCTCGTACTGGGTGAGTATCTGAGCTTGCTAGGGCCTGGAAAAAATTAGTGTGTGGATGTATGGGACTGTGCATGTTTTCATTCCCTCTAGTGTAATGACAACATGCCAATTTTATTTTTCTCTTTTCTATCTCTTCTATTTTCGTATCTAGCAATCCCAATATCAACATTGATGGATCCATAGAGAACCGACGCAGATGGCCTCTCTTCACAGCAACAGAACAGAAGCATGTGGGCCTAAACACAGATGCAATGAAGGTGCACAAAGGACTGAAAACACAGCTATGTGCCCTGTGGAACCGGTTTCTTCCTCGCCTACTTAACATTACTGGTAACTAACAGAACTCACCGTTCCATGTAACATTATATGATATTATATTATATGATATTATATTATATGATTATATAATTTACAGTGCCCTCCACTAATATTGGCACCCTTGGTAAAGAGTAAAGATAGCTGTGAAAATTTGTCTTTATTGTTTAACCGTTTGATCTTTTGTTAAAAAAAAAATCATAAAATACTTTGCTCTCATGTATATCAAACAATTGCAAATAAAACAGAGGTTTATCAAAAAAATCTATCTTTATTAAATATAGGTGTGCAACAATTATTAGCACCCTTTTAGTCAATACTTCTATTGGAAACTCAGAAGTTAAGACCAGGAGACTTGGGTAAAGCTTCAGCAGGATTCTTTTTTGTAGAACATCAGGAGCATCACTGAACAGGTCAGAACGTACTGTCTTGCGCTGCAGTCATCAAGTCTACAAAAATGAGCTATACGTTATAGTTTTATATACATTTTAGGGGGCAGTGCTTAGAGATGGAGACAAAGCACTCAGGTGACGACCTTAAACAATGCATGCAAAGGAAGTAAACAGTAATAAGAACCCACCCCATGATCTGTAGTATCACCAGTCCTACTCAAATCAGCATAACTATACATCTCAGACATCATATCATAGAGATAAAGAAATGTCCACACCCAGGGCATTCCATTTACACTTAACTCAGATATTGATGACAAATGAACAATGGCCACCAATACAAAGAATGGGACAGGGGCACCAAGAGACATCACAGACTAAAGGTGATAGCTTCAGTTACCATGATTTTATATTTGTATTCCCACACTTCCCTTTGGCAAGATAGTCTTCGTCTATAATGCCTGATGAGTTTGGAGAATATATGGCAAGGGATCTAAAACCATTCCTCCATACAGAATCTCTCCGGGTCCTTCAAACTTCGAGGTCCACACTAGTGGACTCTCCTCTTCAGTTCACCCCACAGGTTTTCAGGGGACTGGGATGTCCATGGCAGGACCTTGATTTTGTGGTCGGTAAACCATTTTTGTGTTGATTTTGATGTATGTTTTGGATCATTGTCCTGCTGGAAGATCAAGTAAAGGCTATTTTCTTGAAACCCTTCCAAACAAGTTGTGGTGATGTAGGTGACTTCGGATTGTAGTTTTGGAGACTTTCTGACCCCAAGATGAACCTAACTTCTGCAATTCTCCAGCTGTGATCCTTGGAGAATTTTTGGCCATTCGAACCATCCTCTTCATAGTGCGTTGAGACAATATAGACATGTCTTGGTTGACTCATATCATTTCCCCTTGACTGCAACCTCTTAATTATTGCCCTGATGGTGCAAATGCGCATTTTTAATGTTTGTGCTATTTTCTTATAGACAAATCATATTTTGTGAAGCTCTACAACCTTTTGCTGCACATCACAGCTATATTCCTTGGTCTCACCCATTGTTATGAATGAGTAAGGGAATTTGGCCTATGTGTTACCTCATATTTATACCCCTGTGAAACAGGAAGTCATGTTTGAATAATTTCCTGCTCCTAGTCACCCAGGTGTACTAAAAAAATGTAAGGGAATATGCTTCAAATATATTTTTCTCATATGAATTCATAGGGGTGCCAGTAATTGTTGCACACCTATATTTAACAAAGATTTTTTTTATAAACCTGTGTTGTTTGCAATTGTTTGCCATCCATGAGAGCAGAGTATTTTTGTGAATCTTTTAAACAAAATATTAAAAGTTTAAACAATAAAGACATTTTTCACATCATTCTTTACTCATATTTACCAAGGGTGCCAATATTAATGGAGGGCACTGTAAATTGAAATGATTCTTACTTTTCCACAGCTGGAGGTCTACATAATGTATTGTAGATGTTCAATTTGTCAGTAGAGGCCATGCTCCCTCATGCTGTCAGCCAATAAGAAATTGTAACTTTGCAAATCTTGTCATCATATTAACTTACAGATATTCACCATAAAACACAGGAACAGTGAACTTGAGAAAATGGGAATTTTAAGCACTAGTGGACAGAGAAACAACTTATGTGGTAATGGTTCAGAAATGGCTCACTTATGTGTAATGCTGCTTAGACAAATAAGGCTGAGCAAAATAAATGGGACAAGAAAACCATAAATTAATTTACTACTTTGCTGCTCCTGCTTTAGACAGATTCCTTTCTCATGTAAAAGGGCCCAGTTTAGGTTCAAATTAAATAAGCTAAATTATACATATTTTCTATATGCATGGCAGGCATTGTGCTATGAAACGGCTTCAGGGTCTCCGAGAACATACTGCATAGACCACACAGTAAATAAAGCATTTCAGTCCTTAAGAAAATGCCTTGTCATTTGATGTGTATCTTGGAAGTAAACTAAACAACTGGTCATCTTCTACTTGAAGTGAACCAGAACATGAAGCAGCTGAATCTGCACCTTGTTTTTCAGAGTGTGAGGTAATTTGGCTGCAGTAACCTGAACTCCAAAACTGCAAATCCTCCAGAGAAGGTCTTTTCTCTAATAAAAGGGTGGCATTTGAGTGGGCTGTTGAGCTGCTGAGTAATTTGTTTAATGGCATCACTTGATGTATATGTCTGGAAGATCTCTACACTGTTTGTTCTTCTGCTCAAATCTCATCTTGACTTTTCCATTCTTGTGTTAGTTGACCTTGTGTGTGATTTTTTTGTACTTATTCTGTGATTCATAATGATCACCTAATTTTTCTCTGTATGTTTATTGCAAAAAAAAAAATCATCGCACTACATTACTATACTCTATAGACACTTTCATGTCTATAGAGTGTAGCTAAAAAAAAATAGTGACTTTACCCAAAATTTGAGTTTAAACAAAATTAGACATGACTGTTATTTGTTGTCTCCCAGTCTATTTCCTTCTCTCCTTATACCCAGACAACTTTGATGATGCCGAACGGCAATGGAAGGCAGAGTTCCACCGCTGGAGCTCCTACATGATGCATTGGAAGAGCCAGTTCGATCACTACAGCAAGCAGGAGCGTTGTACAGACCTGTAGATAGACCTACAGAGAATGAGACACAGAGAGAATGAAAGAAAATAGAAATTAGAGAAGAGTGATGACCATATTACTCTATAGTCTCAGGAGCCCTCTAATAGAATGTCAATCATTCTCTGAGCCACTGTAGATTATGCCCTTTATTGATGGGATCCTCTGAGTAGGTAGAAGATTTCATTTGGGAAGGTTACAGTTACAAGCTTTGTAGATTATCATTTGCCACTTGTACATTGTTCACTATTGTATCATTTTGCATTTAAATACTATTAATATTGCCATAGGCAGTTGTTTGACAATGTTGCATGTTATCTGCAGGAAGAGACTATTAAACGTTACGGTCTTCATTGAGGCTGTACAAGAGAAAATGTTAAAGGTGTGATCTTACCTCTGATAACTGTCTTAGTGTATCAGTATAAATGATGCTTAGAAGCCCTCATTCACTCTTGTCCTCAGGATCCCACATTTACCTTTTTTACTTAAGGGTTTTATTTACATAATCTATAATTGCTGCTTGACCACGTGTGCATTTGTCTATATTCCTCTTCTATCATGTCAGTTCTGTCCAATATTTTATGTGTGGCTTCTGGTTATATGCAGTTGTCTGCTGTCTCTATGTGGGTCCAGATCAATTCTTTGATATCATATATAAGGGAATCATGAGCGATCTCAGTCCATGCTCCATGTGCTGGCTCTATAATGCACTGATGTGTTTGTTCTGGCTTCTAGAAATATGTATATGCTATTTCTGTGTATTATACTAATATGTAAAGCATTTTCATCTCGTTTGATACACCTATCGCATGCATACTGGTGCTCACAGCATGGTCCACCTCTATTTATGTGTGTTTGTGAGAGTGTGCAAGCTAAAAAGTGACTGTGTAAGAGTATATCTGAATAGAGTGCCTCCATGGGCCAGTATCCATTATCCCCTGTCTATATGTAGCACGCAACTTGTGAAAGTCACCTCCATTTTCATTCTATTTGCCTGGGCACTTTGTGCACATGTGCAAGTCCTAAAGAGAGGTCTATAACTACTGTGTCATGGCTGTGTGCCAAAGATTCAATAACTTTTTTCCACTACTGGCTCCCCTCCCAGTAGGAAAGAATTTTCATTACTGTAATGGAAGGAGTGTAATTTAGTTAGTGCTCATTTGAAACGATGGCCTGCTGTGTCAGCCATCTTAACCCCAACTCCGCCATCACTCAACTTATGCATTTGGTGGATGCTGCAGGAAAGCAGAGTGTTTAAATGGGAGTGCTCAGAGGGAAGACATTTACAAGAGCCAGATAGAGTTGATACTAAACCATGAGAATGAATAGAGTATGTCCTATTTTCCTTTAAGAATTTTTTTTGCATGCTTGCACTAATTATGAAACGTAGAAGATTACACAGAGTGGTTTTTAGTTTGCTCATATCTGGTTTTTATTCTTATGTACTATATTTATTATATACTTTTTGGACATTATTTTGTTATCATTTAATGTACCATTTCCCTTGCTCTTATATTATGACCATATCTATCGCACTGTATTTGTACATTTTAAAATGTGGTTGTTTGAGTGCTTTCTGTGAGTAACCCTACTGATTTACTCACGTTATTTCAGTATTGTTTAACTCCACATCAGTTAGCACAGTGTGGAAGAACAGGCCCTCCAGCAAGTATTATGATTATCTTTAATTGTCCTGTAAACCTGTGAGGTTACATAAAATAGCATTTTACCTTGAAAATATGTAATTTTGAAAAGAACATAAAATTCTGTCTTAAAGTATTTAGGTATGAGATACAACAGATAAGTGAAATAAATGTATGTGCCAGCAGTGTGGCTGGGGAACATGCTGCTCTTGTATCTTCTGCTCAATGACTATTTGTCTTCATGTCTTCTGTCCAGTGAAAAGAATTGTGCATGTCCTAAATATTCTCCCTTACTGGATTCTGTACTCATATGACTGATAACCCCTGTAAGAATAATCCAGTGCTGATGTATATTATTATATAATAAATCTATATCTATTAAAGAGTATTATTAACCCTGAGATTGAGGTTAGCAATAAGGGGTTACACGAGCAATGGTATATATTTGAATTGACAATAATTTCATTGGTAATAATCAAGGTTGTGATATTGCGATTGATAAATCACTATACCTGGGCAAAGGTATTTGTGTATTTTTTTTATTTTCAGTAACAACTTTTTGGGGATGACTTTAAAGGTTTATGTGCTGTTGCAATTAGTCATATACTGTAATTAATATGAAACTTATTGTGTTCTAGAGAGTATCATCTGTGCATCCTCAAATTGACAGGTTTTTCATTTTGTACCCACATTGTTATTATTTTTGGTTCAGACATTGCCCATTGTGCCATACCTATGTGATGACAGCATTGTGCTACTACTCTGCATGGTACTACTGCTGCCTCTTGGGCATTGTATCTGAAGTCCTCCAACAAAACCTCATTAAAAAGTCTGACTAAAATGACAGTGTGTGTCGCTTGCTTGCAAATTAAATCCGACAACATAAATGTAAATCTAAAATGCAAATTCAAGATAAATTATTTTTTTCTCTAACATTAGATAATGGCTAATAGCCAGGTGAATCACATGAACTGTACAGTGATGACCCTGTGCTCTGTGGCTGTATCATTTAGATCAGTATTCAAATGAGTGCTTCAAGATATGATCGAATTTGCATGTTAGGACTTACTCTAATTCACAAATCACGTGTACATTTACATAGACGAGAAACTTCATCAACCAAGGCTTTAGTTGATTGAAGGGTGGTATGAAGTATGTTCTAATGGTTTAAAATGAATGCTTGGATCCAGACTAGACCAACTTAGCTAATGTGTGCTACAAACCAGTGTCACCTATGTCACTATCATACTGTACATGATCACAAACCAGCTGGTGTTTCTCCTAGCAAATGTGAATTCCTGTCTTATCATAATAATCATGAGCTCATTTCACAGAGGAAGGAAACAGGCTGTTTACATGCACCACATGCCAGCAGAAAGAAAGCCGTTATTTCATTAAAAGAAAATGCAAAGACACAACCGCAAACACACATCTCGTCTACAATAAAGGTCATTGTTACATCATCTAAAACAAATGAACACATACTTAACCAGCAAAAATGCTTACAATAAATACTGCACTTAACAAAAGGTATGATACTGTAAGGCAAAATAATTCATTTGTGCTCACTAAACACATTCAGTTAGCTCCAGAGTTGTTGGTACAGTTGGTAAAACTGGGTTTTAAGAAAAAGGTTAGGAGAAATGTCATTGCCATTAACGATCTTATCTCAGATTTCAAGGAAACCCCCTAATCAAGCTAATTAATTTGTCGTCAACGCCGAGTTTGGCGTCTGACTCCATTTCCCAGCGTGTACCTCAAACTACAAACATGGCCACCATTAACGCCAAATCCCAGTTCACATGCTCAAGTTCACCTGATTACTGATCACACATATCTACCTGGACGCAATCACCACCACCCTACATAAACGCGTTCACAACACAGCCACTTCACGATCTATTTGATCAACTCTGTTGACACATCTGACATACCAAGTCTTTATTTCATGGTTTCTTTTTCTGGTTTTACCCCTTGTTTGTTTTCTCATTTCCTGTTTTATCCATCTTCACCAACAGTGCAATCACCCTGGATTGTGTAACGCATTTTGTTGCATTTCAACACAAATTGTGCAGTCCTTGTACAAGTAAATAAATGAACAAGACCATGCAAACTGCCAATCCTGTCTCATTCTAATAATTATTATTATTATTACAATTAAAGTTTGCAAACTAGTGTAAGTATTTCACAAAATTATGATAAAACCTTACGCAGGTCTTTATTACCTACAAAATCCTTGTGAAACTGGCATTTCATGGTTCTCACAGTATGGTTGCAGCGACCTGAAAGGATCAATTAACAGAGGGTGCCAGGTGTCTAGGGCTATTTATTTTTTTTATTTTGACATTTTGTTAGAGTGGTGGAAATCATAGTACCTACCATTAAAATAAAAATATTCATGATTAAGTGCTTACAGCTATTAGCCAGTTTGACTGTTCACTTGAATTGAATGGCTTTATTCCTAATAAAAGGCAACTGCTTTAATAAAATGAAGAACCCAGAGCTGCCACTATGTTGTTCTGATTGCGGTTTTAATGAAAAATTGTTATTTGGAACGTTTTGTATGATGTATTCAAATATATAAACACCATATATAGTGTTTTTGACACTAATTAATTTCTTAAATAATATAATTAAATCTACTGTAGTGTGAGATTCATCATTGCGTATACAGCTTTGTAAATTAAATGTGTAGAAACAGCATGTTGTAGTGCCGCTTTTGTCCTGCAGATGCCACTTTGCACTCGCGGAAGTAAAATAAAATGTCAAATTCAAATATTGTTTTCAAAGATCGCTTCTTGAAGAAAAATAGTTTTATTTAAATGAAATGCCTGGGGACGACTTTTATGTTTTTTTTTATTTTTATTGTGTAGTACTGAAAATGGCATGTAATATTAAGTAGACCTGCACACATCATCAACCCAAAAACAAGCACACTACCGGTTTCTTAACCCTTGTCTTCGGCTACTGAAGAAGGGGTAGAAAGAAATCTCATCTGCTGCGAAAATTTAGCGCAATGTTGACCGTTTTGAACAGCTGAAAGGACTTGACCAATCACAGACTGCGGTAGAATTTTGACCAATGAACAACGGCGAACAAACGCGGAACCTTTATGGCGCACTAATGCCATTATTTAGTTCAAAGCATTATTTTATTTAATGTAGGAGAAAAGTAATAACCGACTGTTTGTTTCAGAAACGTCAGTGACATTTAAGTTAACTAACCCGGAAGCGCCGTTTCGCTGAATCTATTAGCAACAAAGTCAGGTGGTTTGATCAGACAGAACAATGACCTCGGCATCAACAAAGGTAGTTACTACAGCCCAATCAGCACTGGTTTAATGCAATGTAACTGAATGTCCGTGTAATATTATAGACTGCTTGATCTTTTTAAGACCTCTGATACATTCTCGCTTTCTTGTTCAGCCTTTACAGATTTCTACTGATGAGAATTATATATCGACCACTCGTGTACACATAGATCTATTCTAAGCTGACTTTTCCATGTCCCTATTGTGTATATCCACAGGTTGGTGAGATCTTCTCTGCAGCAGGCGCTGCTTTTACTAAACTAGGGGAGCTCACCATGCAGCTGCACCCGGTGGCGGACTCGAGTCCAGCAGGGTGAGTAGTGCTGAAGGTGGAGGCACTGTTGCTCCCTAACGACTGTTTGTTGTTGTGAATTGGTGATGCGTCACAAGAAAACCTATTTCTTTGGAGAAACACGTGTGGTGGTCTTCACTGTTTTACTACGAATATAGTTATTGAACAGAGATGTTTTACATTACACAATCTCTGTGAGTTTGTAAAAGCTACCAGTAATTTATTTTATTAGACTAGAAGTTTTTTTTTTTGTATTTCTCTTGAATTTTTCCAAAAACCATGCAAACAGACAATCCAGACCCATTAATAATAATAATAATAATAATAATGTGTGCATTTCTTTAGACTTGAGACCTAGACCAATTGTAGTTGCCTGAAGTATAGTCACAACATGGGGCCTGTTCCCTGGTTGCTGTCCATTCTTGCAGAGCTATATGGACAGACACAGAGATTGAGATGCTCCAATCAGCTCGGTCATCAAGAAGTGCACAGTGTACGCCATCAGGTCTCTGTACTTTGCCTAACCTCCTATGCTGGGCCTGACCGCTCTTGTATCAGGATGAAGGCTTATCTTAGTAGTAATATATGTTCAAGGTCTGCATGGAAATGTATACGCTTTGTGAAAATTCAAGAGAAACAAAGCAGATGGGCTGTATTTGTTGCTCTTTTGCTTTATGTTTGTAATCCAAGATGGCCTTGTGCCAATATACAGAAAAGTTCATTTTAAGTGAACTTCCTATGGTTAGGGCACAAATCAAGACCACGGTCAAGCGGAAGCTTTATGAAGACAGCGGAGTTCCTTTGTCTTCTGAGTCACCAAAGAAAAGTACCAAGAAGGTCCCAGTTGCCATGGCTCCCCCTCCACCACCCACAGTCATAGCTGTGCCAACATCTCAGGTCGTGGTAACGACAGGCTTACAGGGTCCTTCTACTGGCTCAGCTAGCATCAAGAAGCCCAAAACTGCAGGTGAGCATCACCATGTAAGGCATTTCAGGAATTTCATGTGGGGAATCTTCTCATTAAGGACATGTGCTATGATGATAAAATGAATATAAAAATTCATTACGTTATTTGTACATCTCACAGATGTTACGCTCAGTGCTCTGAATGATTCAGATGTGAACAGCGATCTTGTAGACATCGAGGGACTCTGTGACAGCTCTGCGACAAAAAAGCTCAACTTTGATCAAGGTATACAAATAAAATACAAAGGTTGCTCAATGCTTTCCTATAGTAAGGATTATAACCTCTAAAGCAAGAGTATTGAACTAAAATTTGTGAAGGTCCCGCTACATACAAATTCCTTTCTTGCTAAGCCACTAACACAACTGAATGGTATCAGTTACCTTTTCATGCTAAACCATTACATTACCATTAGCTATAAAAAAAAGCCCCATTATTTTAAAGTTTGCAATGGAACTTCACTTTACTTCTTTTAAAGTGACCTATTATGCTATATAAACGTGCCTAATTTTGTTTGAGGTCTGACAATAGGTTTACATGTATTCAAAGGGTTAGGGTTCTCATAATTTACATTGCATCACCTCTTTTTCTCAGTGTCACAAACGACTCGTTCAAGGATCCATTCACTCTAAACTCCTTCTTTCAGAGCCTACTTTGCACTGATTGGTCAGAAGTCCCAATCGGTTGTGATTGGTCTACCGCTTAAAGTACGTGTCGGATAGGAAACGGCAATTACAATATCTGATTTTCAGCTCAGTAATAACGTCGTCATTTTACCTAATCAATTTGAGCCCGAGTCCGAATGAGATACATCGGCAGATCAACCCGAACCACTATCGCAAATTCGACGAGAACAGGGCGTTTCTCATTGTTGGGTTTATATGTAGTTTGGACATAACGTGAGTGAGACGTTTAGCAGAGGCCAACAGCTAACAGGCTTAAAGCTGTGCACTGGCTGTACACATACAGTATACAACACAAAACTACACATTTGGAACACTCAGTAGAACATCTATACATATATAATTAATCGTACTTACAGGTTGTGATCCATAGGCGCAAGATGGTCTGAATAAAGTAGGTACGGCCCCATCTTTAATGAATAATCATTTTGTAAATCCCGCGTTGACTTCAGTTAGATCAGAGAAGCAGTTGTTCAGTGAGATGACAGGAACACAAACGAAAGTCGGAGTTGAACTGCTGTGGTGTTGTTTTAAAAATGAACTCTAACCACGGACGCTTTATATCCTCATCCTTTGGTAGTTTATGCAAAGTGATTTTGCTTTGGCAGCTCAGAAAACGTCTTCTAGACATGGCGACAACAGGAACTGTAGTGTTTGAGGGCGGGTCAAAGTACACCTTGTTCACAAGTAGCGAATGAAGACCAGAGCGGGATTTTTGTTACAAACCTACGTAGGTTTCTACAGGAAGTCTCATTTCAGCTGTTCATAATCGGTTCTTTCTTTTGAGAGTCAATAACTCAATTTGCTGTTCACTTTGATTTTTGAAACTTTGCAGACTTTTTGTGAATTTCATTAGTGACGTCTACTAATAAAATCACATCTGAAAAACAACGGAGGTCACAGAGTGAGCTACTGCAGGAAAAGTGCATGATCCAGGTTGTCCAAAACATGTTTTATATTAAGTGCTTCAAACAAACTCATAAGTGTATTAAAGAGGCATGTCATGTTAGATTCTGCAACAGATGCATGTGCTGTTTAATGTGTTCCAGCCAGGTTTTCGTCAATGCAGAAAATACATTTTTATCTTTTATATCCGTATATGTAAAGGAGTTCACACATGCATGTCACAGCACGCAATAGAAAGGAAGCACAATAACTAAATATATTATTCATTTTGATCAAATGTTGTTTGAGGCTATATTTAGAAACAGTAGTATCTGTAATGGGGTTATAACATGTAATATAAGAAGTATCATACATAACAATTACCGTAAAGTTGTGTGTTACTGCAGAACATTCAACCTCTTACCAGTTAACACTAACAGTTTTGTTTTTTAACAATCCTTTGCACAATGTATAGCATAGCCCACATGGATACATTGAATACCGTTTTCATAGCCTTCAATTTGCACAACGTTTGAAGGACAAGATTGGCCAGAATGTGAAAAAATTCAGAAAAAATACAGAAAATAAAAAAAGTGGCCGTTTTATCCAACTAATCAAAGAAACGATCGACAGATTAATCGATTATCAAAAATAAGTTAGTTGCAGCCCTATATAATGCTATATACAGCTATATAATGCACTACATGAAAGGTAATATCTGAAAAAGCATAATTGGTGCACTTTAACTAATACTACAGACTATAAACAGATGAGACCTTAGTTTTGAATTTGTGCTGGGAGAATAAACACATACTTCACTGTCTATTCCTCTTTTCTGTTTTCATCTCTCTTAGACCATGGAGGTATAAAAATAAACTAAAAATAAGAAAATCAATGATAGTCTGGGCCCATTTTTTCCCTTAATTTTCTTGATCAGTTTTGCTACAATTTTTTTTTTGAGTTCTTGGTTTGATCCTCTGAAATACTTTGGTGGGTCTGCACCCGTACTGTGGTCTTCTAAGTTCAGTGGTTCTCAAACTTTTTCTAGTCAGTGACCCCTTTAACTGTAAAATAAATTCTATGTACCCTCTCACAATTGGAGAAATTTGTTTCATGGCCATGTTCAAATCATATAATATAGTGTGTTATATTTTGTTCCACATTTATTTGTCTTACAGAAAGTCTGAATCTTGACTCAAGTCTCATCATGAATTCCAATGACCTGCCTCTCCTATCCCGCTGAACCTGGCTTGCTGCTCACAACCATAAACTGTAAAGAAAGAAAAAATGAACATTACATCAGACTGGGCTGAACCTTTTGCAAAAAAAAAAAAAACCCAGCCCAGTCCAGGAACCGGTCTTGTTGGTTTCTACTAAATAGATGGATAGTTTTCGTGCAAAGTCAAATTTGTAAGGCAGCTTGTTTGGTTTTATATTAATTATTTTGTTCTATTTGAAAATGGTCTAAAACAGGTCAGCAATTCCTTACAAACAATTTGCCAATGCTTAAGATAATGGTCTTGTAAATTAATTTAAAATAATTTTATACGTTGGTCTCATGTAAGTTAAGATACTCTTGTAATGCATTAATTTGTGTTATATTGGGAATCTGTTCCCCTGTGAAGAGTGTGTGAATACATGATGTTATTTTCCTGTACGGTTTCTCCTGGTGTCAGCTTATGTAAGTGCTAATTAGAGTTAGTCAGATTGTCAGAAATCTGCATGCATGCCGCACATGACTGAGTGAAACACACCACTTGTTTACTCTTTGCTTGAATATTTGTTTGCATAAGGTCACAATTACATGTTTCAAAGGACTAATACAAACTAAAATAACCATTTGTGAAAATTTTACATTTGTAAGTTTTAAAATGTTATTCACTTTTTGTTTGAACAGTCTAAAATTTACTCACAGGGGATCCTGTCAGTAATTTTGTTTCTGATAAATTATACATGAGCAATTTAACATAACTACAAGCCCATTTATTCCCCAAACAGATATACTGTGACAGAACTTTTAAACAAGGGTCTGGTGTAAAACATTGTTTTAAATTTAGCAGTGTGCAAGTAATGTACATGAATTAATTGTTTAAAAAGTATCTATACCTTCTTAAGAGAAGCCAGTGGGGAACTTTAATAAACTTCCTAATTAAGTATTTTTGTGGCTTGTGTCACAGTGTGTTCTAAATTATACTTGATTTGGTAAGCCCAAATGCAAAACAATATTTACAAAGGACTTTGATATCCTTTTAACCACCTTTTATATCCAAAGAAATGTTCCTTATTGAAAAGAAATGAGAGAAAATTCTCTCAATTTTGGGGACCAAATTATGAATTCAAGTGCAGATCAGGTGCAGTGCAAAACTGTCTCTTCAGACAAATCGTTGTTGTCACATATACATAAACTCAATTTATCCTGAGCTCTAAGTATTCCAGCTATGAGTGCCCCTGATAACCCCAATACAATAAACCAGCAACCACAGTCCTTGGTAAATACAGCACTATGACAACAAAGTGCTCTAAACACTTTCTGCTTTACAATGTCAGTTATACAGAAACATCAGTGACTGATTCTAAAATGTCCACACAGAGCCATGGCTTATACATGCAAGGAAATGGACATTTCAAAATCTCTCGTAATTTGCCATGAAAATCCATTTTACATATCTACTGCATAGTGCAATTATCTAAGTGACCATTACATGACCATGGAATTCACATTGTGTGTGTAAATAAAATTAAACTTCAAAGTTTTAATATACATTTTATTTCTTGCTATTTATGCAATGAGCTGTTTTATTACAAGTGCAAATGTAAACAGAAGTTGTTAAGTCAGTTTCATTAATTGCTAGTATCTACATGATTTATAATATTGAGATTACATACAGGTGAATAAAATACACCTTCGTATCAGCCTTCAAGGATATTTGTTCTGTCGATCTGCATTCTAGAGATGAAGGGTGTGTCTGTCTGACAGGAGCAGCACAAAACATACTGGCAACCCAGGGAGAGGGCAGCTGCCAATATTGATGTGCTGCTAATGTCAGGCACACAGAAACAAAGCTGCCGTCATGAGTGTGTGGTCTGGAGAAGGAACAGAACAAGAGGAGACGCACAATGGATTCGTTCCTTGTACCACTCTAGTAAAAAGGTATAAATGGAAATCTGGTCATCTTATCACAAATTTCCTAGAATACTAGAGTGCATAGAATATAGATGTTTCCTTTAGAGAAAGATGAAAGGTCATCAGTTACATAATCATTAAATCATCCTGTGTTATTTAGCAAAATACAATTTGCACTGGTCAAGAAGCCAGTGCAAATTAGGATTGATGTGATAATCTTATTCTAGGTAGTGCAGGGCATTATAGAGATATCAAGCCACTGTGATGTGGCTAATATTAAAAAAGTCACACAGTTACACATCCGTGCAGGCAATGGAGAATATGCAAATGTTAGCTGCAGAATCACCAGTGTTCCCAGTAACAGCACACAATGATCTGGAAATCAACCTGGGAAACTACAAACCATGATGTGCTGCTACAGAGCTCTCTGGCTTGTTTGTGAGGGTTGAGGGAGATGCGGACACTCCTTTAAAACATCGGGAAAAAGCAGACCTTATTTCATGAAAGACCAGCCTATATTAATCAGCATCGCTGTTTATTTTTGTTTCTTTATCTGAAGCGTTACAAAATCAACTCCACCGTAGGGAAATGTATTATGTGGTACACAGAAAAAATTCTGGGTTTTAAACACATCTGCTTTACTAAAGAAAAAATTAAATATGAAATTATGCACTAAATTATAAAAAAATTAGGATCATATAAAAGGCTGAATCTTTTCATGCCATACTAATAACAGCCTATTAAACTGTACAAGTGTCTTAAAAATGCATAGTCAGAGTGGACGAAAAATAAAAAAAACTAAACAAAATGGTGGACAAGAACAAGAAGAAAACAATGTTTATTAAAAGGTTAGACTACAAAATGGTGTCTCTAAAAGGAAAAATAAGAACAGAATAGCAAATATCTCAAATGTTTTCAAATCTAATGTTTAAATGCAGTGTTAATTGGAGCTGTTAATTAAATTATTACAATCTGAGCAGCTGATTTAATGTACCAATTTTGTACTGGATCTTTACAATTGTAAATTGTAGAATTTATCTCCATTTCAGATTCATTTATTTTTGTAGGCCTTAAACAAGCATCATCAAACTCTGGTTTTAAGCATTGATAAGTAAATGGAATACCACTCTTTTTCTGGCAATTATCAAACCTAAATATCAAGATACATATTGTGTATAGCATAAATGACTTCGAGTATCATGATTTTTTGTTATAATGCACACTGCTGATTTTAATCATAATTATTCCTCTTGTGCCATTCACTCTGTTACTTTATTAAATTATATCTGATCCTGACACCACATAAAGAAGGGTGAAAGGGAATTTTTTTTCAAATATATAATTTAATTTATTTAATTAAAAAAAAAAGAAAGAAACATCAAAATTATAAAATACAAAATACAAAAACACTACACAGAGCAGAAAAGTTCTAAGATTTAATGTTGGAGTGGGGAAAAAAAGAAATTAAGATATTTACCAGGACATAGAAAAGTAATTGGCTGTTATTAAGTTGGGTTTTTTCCCCACATCTATAAAGTACTTCAGAGAGTGATGTGTAAAGAACAAGTTCAAAAAGATGAACAGAGCAAAGAATATTTATAGAAGAATATCCTAAAAAGTGTGACCTTGACAGTGAATCAACAGAGATAAAGCAAACAGACATTCATCTTCTGAATAATAAGTGCTACTGGGTGACTGAATAATCAGAAATAATTACTGCAATGAAATAAATTTGAATGACTGTACTTTCATAAAATTAAAACAGAATGTTAGCATAAAAAGGTGGACCTACCAAAAAGAACTAACACACACACACACACACACACACACACAGTCCAGCTGCTAAATTAAAAGGGAAAATCATAATTCTCACATAGCACAATATTAATTGTAATCTATTATAAACTCATGACTAAGGACCAGATGAAATTCGACTGAAATTACACTTTGTGTTACAAGTGCAGTGTGTTTAAAAAGCTTAAACATATTCTCACAATCTAGAGTAACCAAGCCTTTTCCTGGATTTTTATTTACATATATATATTTACACACACACACAATATATATATATATATATATATATATATATATATAAATAAATTTATTGGTTTGTAGGATCAAATACAAATGTAATACACAACAATGTTACAGCATTACTATAAGACTGTAGATTGAAGCCCAAGTTATATCTGATATAACTGACTATTTGCAGTCTCAATCAAATGATCACGTCAGCACAGCTGAAGAAGGCATTCATTTTTGTCTACTCCTGCCAGCTGTTCACTGAGAAAGAGCAAACAACAAATAAAGCAGAAGGAATGGGAGATCAGGATGCGAGAGAGAGAAAACTAGAGATTGCAAAAAGGTGGGGAGTGAGAGAGAGAGTAAGAAAGAAAGAGAGAGAGAGAGAGAGAGAGAGAGAGAGAGAGAGAGAGAGAGAGAGAGAGAGAGAGAGTGTGCACGGGGAGCGCAAGCCCACACCCTGGCCTAACTTTTTCTTACCCATTCAAACCAGGGGCCATTTTGGTTAAGCTTTGAAGCAGACACAGAAAAGAAACTAACTTACCCTCTGCCTTTTTCCTTCACCCTCTTGAGAAACAGAGGAGAGGTGAAGGTGGCTGATAATCCCAAAAGGAACTCACTGAACAACAATTCTCCTCTGAAGTCAATTCTCCACCTGGAGGGGGAAAATAGTTTAAATTAATTACTTTAAAATAGGTTTAACTTCTTTTACTTTTGAAAAAGGAAAAAAAAATATTTTAAGACAGTTAGAACCATCTTTCTTAAAACTAGGTAAAAGACACCAGTGAAGGGCTTGAACATGCAAATATGTAAATTCTTAAAATATTAATGTGAAAAACAAACTAAAAGAGCTAAAACCATTAAAACAAATTTGTGGCAATAGATTTTAAAAAGGAAAGAAATCCTCACATACACTTATCAATTGGCATTCCAAGTCTTAATTTGAGATCAAAAATACACCCACTCGTCTAAGATTGGGACTCCCAGTCCAGGCTGGGGGTTCCAGGAGTAAAATAAGTGCCTAAATCTTTTGTCCCCCACCACCTATTTTCAGCCCCTAAACCTTTTTTCTCTCCCTATTCCCTTCCAGACCAGCAGTCCATGCAGTGTGCAGCCTCTGCTTAGCTGTAGCTAGTGAGGCTGCCTGAGGAACTTGGTAGGCATAAAAAGCAGGGGTTGTAGCCTTTTTCCCGGGGCATCACATTCTACAATTAAAATGAACATTTTTGGGGGACTGAAAAAATCCCAAAAAAAATCAGTACGTCACCCTGGGGTCTCTTTCAAAGGGTGTAAAATTTGGGGAGTGTTGATTTAACCGTTTCCAGGCAAAAAATTAATTTGTGGGACTTTGTATGTGGAGCGCGCCAGTGCTAGCAGCTCTCGCTTGCTTGATTTCTTGTACCCTTGCCAAAGCATTCACACAGCCAGCAGAGAGAAAAGGAGGGAGGGGGGAACAAAAGAGAGAGCAGGCTCAACTGCAGAAACACAGGGAAAGAGGGAAATGAAACAAGAAAAGTGTTTGTTTATGGCGATTTTTTTTTTTGCCGTGATGCAGGAAAACTTTTACTACAATCTCCAAACTCTCACAAGTGTCTTAGGAAAACATGTTCAATCTTGGCTTTGATTCATGCAAGTCTAAACTATGAAATAAAATAAAAATACAAGTGCAACCGGAAGGCAATAAAATAAATACTAAAAATAATCTGAAGATACCAAATGTTTTTATTTTATTTTTTTATGTTGTTTTTCAGAGTTTAATTGCAACATGGAGCTTGGCTGTGTGTCCCGATACTGTGGGCTATGCATAGACCGAGAGACTAGGTACAAAAAGTGGAGAAAATGTTGATCTGGTTTCACAGATAGCTTTACTGAGAAAGACAACTGGGCTTGAACAGTTGCATGCACACACACGCACACACACAGCCAGACAAGACAAAGACCTCTGCGAATGATACATGCCAAAAAGCAAAAGCCACAAGAAATCAAAGTCACAATCTCACTTGGGGAAAGAGTGCCCAAAACAGGCGTATAAGATTTAAATCACTATTTATTAGATCAGCACACAACAGATTCAGCAATTGAAAATAATTACCATCACACCATGTTGGTTTAAAAATGACTTTAGGTTCCCCCCCATTAGTAATTTTGATTGAAAGCTACATGTTATTAAAAAAAGAAAGATAGAACAGTCTTTATGAAAATATGAATGTATATTTAAAACAAAATTATGAATATGCTGCAGTGCTGATTAATATTTTAAATCAATTATATAAATAAGTAATCTACTTTCTTACATTTCATGCATCATCTCATTCTGCTCAAAACATGTCCTCACTAAGCCTCAGTAACCACATACAAAAACAGGAAGACTAAAAACAGTCCAGAGAAGGAACAGCATCAGGCCTAAGGCCTAACATGAGAGACATGGTTAAAAAGTAAAGTGATAAATTCAAGCAAATTGAAGTACATTGTGAGGATTCAAATAATGACCCTGAAACACCAGGTGAATTTTCATGGGTTATAAAATGACCAAATGTGAGGGTTAAATGTTGTAAACAGGACAAGAACAAAAACAAAAAAGAGAGAGAAAACCAAAACATATGTCACTGTTTAATCACATGTGATCCAAATATGCTAATTAATTACTCCAAATTAAAAATTCTGTAAATTCTGGTCATGATAGAGCAGGAACCTAAATTCCATATAGCACCCAACTTCCTTTTCACAGCACAATAGTTTATATTTAACAATACTTACAGAAAAAAATAAAGATTAACATCAAAATCAATTAAAGTGCATCAAATGTGTATGACATTTGAATGTAACAGAACAGATTAAGAAGAAAAAAAAACCAAAGCAAATATTGACAGTCCTGATAACAAAAATTCATATAACAGATCAATTTGTAGAAGTCCACTCAGTCCAAAGATATTAAACTCTTGGGTGATATTCTCACTAGACAAGGAATTAATCAGTAATGTAAAGAGCAGTTCTCCAAAACCAGCACCAGAATTCCAGATTACTGACAAACTAGCAGCCAAGCATACTCACTACGTGTTCTCCTGGTCCCCCTCCCAAAGTCAGCAACCTGCTGAAAGTCTACCATCAGAGTCCTATACTCCTGCACACACACACACACACACACACACACACACACCCAATTTACAAACTATGTTTTTCAAATGACTGATTTCATCGCCTTAATGTTGTTTGCTTTAATGCCCCTTCTATTCATAACCTACATGATCTCTTATGAGGCACCATGAAATGTGTCAACACTAATTATACCTGCCATGCACTGATGTAAGCAAATGATTAACAATAAACATAATTTATATTATACACACATACATTTACATATACATTTATTCATTTAGCAGACGCTTTTATCCAAAGCGACTTACTAATGAGAGCACACTCACACACCAATGGTAGCAGAGCTGCATGCAAGGTGCTAGCTTGCCATCGGGGGCAACTTAGGGTTCAGTGCCTTGCCCAAGGACACTTCGGCATGTGATCACCCGGGCCGGGATTCGAACCACCAACCCTACGATTAGTGGATTAGTGGACAACCCGCTCTACAGACTGAGCCACAGCCGCCCCATATATATATATATATATATATGCACATACATACACACACACATATATATATATATATATACACACACACATATATACATATACAGTATATATACACACACACACACATATATATATATATATATACACACACACACACACATATATATATATATATATATATACACACACACATATATATATATATATATTACACACACACACACACACACACACATATATATATATATATATATATATACACACACACACACACACACACACATATCTATATATATATATATATATATAAGCACATAATCTGGTATTGTGATGGTGGGTGTGGCTGTATGACCACCCACGTGCCGAGCTCTATTAGTCTTTATAATATAGAAACATTTTTTTTTTAAGTTAGTCGCAAAAAGACAAAAATCTGAGTAAGTGGCTCAGAGCCATGTAGTCTAGCTTAGGGTGACCGAGTCTTTGCACAAGCAGTTTGTTTAAAAAAAATAATCAATAAAATAAAACAATTGCCATGTGAAAACGCAGACACCGACTCAACGCAAACCACCTTCATGGACGAGTTTGAACTCCGTGTGTACGAAGAACCTAACACACACCAAACCCGTTTAAAGGTGAGGGAATTCACTACAGAATAACGGTGTACAAAACGAACAAATTGTCACCGGACACTGGCAGGGGCTCAAAGTCACACTGTCGCTGTCCAAAAAATTATATTGTGTACAGTTGTAATAGTTGTTCCGGCTAGTCAGAGAAACACAACTCTGAGCAGGGAGTGTCTCATGAGGCAAAGAGAAATGGACTAATGCAGTTATTTATCATAACGTCATAGGAATAAAACACCAGCCATGATTAGCTGTGGATTTCTGTTCATCACAACAGACACCTACTATAAGGTTTAGAAAACATCTGGACACACAGGTGCTATTATTATACTAGTGGAGTAACTGGACAGCGCCTGTGAAGGAAACTCCTGCAGTGAAAAACTAGCAGCACCGTGTCTCTCACACACACACACACACACACACACACACACACACACACACACACAGCTCCCTAACAGGTTAGCTTAACCAGAAACCAAAGCTGAAGGCTAGTCTACTTAGACGTATGTCTAATTCTACCCCAACTAATGTGTGTCAACGAGCAATATTTTGTTAAAAAAATAAATAAATAAATAAAACTCGACATAATTTTTTTATAGCAGTCGCCAACAATTAGCTAGAAATGACCAAGTGACCTGAAGAAGGCTGCTATGTCAGCATTACTCAGAAACTAACCCCAGTAACCTATTAGCTATAGCAGAAACAAACAGATAAAATAATTCAAAAAGTATTTGGGCGGGCGGGGGGGGGGGG